>JAHHFK020001102.1:430000-675740 GCA_024533555.2 Aedes koreicus | reverse complement strand
AACCCTTCGCCACCTTGAAAATGAAGCCCAACTGTCGAGTTGCTTTTGATATGATCGCAGAGCGGGGTAGCTCGAAAGTCATTTTTGAATCCAGTTGAACACCCAGATCAGTCACACTGGTAACTCTACTAAGAGTATTGCCATAAATGTAGAAGTCAATCAAAATTGGATTCTTCATACGGTGAAACGTGACTTGTTAGAAAACGGCCGTGATACACAACCGTCTATTTTCACCCGCAACTCACGGTCCGTAAGGTAGAATTCTAACCAAAATACCAATTACGTAGAAACTCCAGGGCGTGGCAACTTGTGCAGCAATATTCCATGTTCAATTTTATCGAACGCTGATGCACGGTGGGCATAAACGCGCCAAAAAACGGATCTTTTATGGCCGCTAGTTTCAGTCCCTTAGAATGAGCATTTCTAGTGTAAAAAATCACGAGAAATCGATTGGAGATGGTTTCAGCCACCGCACAACACGGGAAGTTGTCCATTTTGCCCGATTCTGCGGATAATTTTACATAAGTACAGTGCAAATGGGGATAATAGTGATGGGTCAAATTCTCAAAACCGTATGTTATATAAGTTTTCTCAAGTATGAGGGAAATTCGGGTAAAATGAACCACTTTCGAAGGTCAAAGCAAAGCAGTATCATCTTCATTCGATTCTGCGGATAATTTCACATGAGTACAGTGCAAATGAGGATAATAGTGATGGGTCCAATTCTCAAAACCCTATGTTATATAAGTTTTCGCAAGTATGAGGGGAATTCGGGTAAAATGAAAAGGTCAAACCAAAGCAGTATTCTGTTTATTGGATTTTGCGGACAACTTTGCATAAGTACAGTGCAAATGGGGATAATAGTGATGGGTCCAACCGTATGTTATATAAGTTTTCTCAAGTATGAGGGAAATTCGGGTAAAATGGACCACTTTCAAAGGTCAAATCAAAGCAGTGTCATCTTCATTAGATTTTTCGGATAATTTTACATAAGTAAAGTGCAAATGAGGGTTATATTGGTGACATCAATGTATAAAACTAAATGAAATATGAGTTTGAGGTATAATCATGGGGATTTCTCGTGATTTTTTACACTAGAAATGCTCATCCTAAGGGACTGAAACTAGCGGCCATAAAAGATCCGTTTTTTGGCTCGTTTTTGCCCACCGTGCATCGATGACGTCGTAATTTCCGTTGGCAACTGTTATGCGAACGTTTTAATTCCCGTAAATAGAAAATACTCCCATTCGGATGAAACAGGTGGCATAATTCTTGGGCCGTTATTAACAAACCAATCGTTCAAAACGGAACAGAACATTTGCGCCAACTTATCGATACCATTGCTTACAGCTATTGCATTCCAGTCAACGGTTTGCAAATAGTCCGAGAACGCAACAAAATCAATCACACGAAAGTTCTGAGACAACATCTGTATGACATTGGATGCACTCATCATCAACAGATTCTTCTGGTGGTATGTTCGATACACCAACAAAAATTGAATTTGATTCGCCGCTTCGGTCGATTCGAAAGACGTTGAATCACCAAATAGTGAACAAGAATTAATCAGGTCGTCCAGCCATGTTTCCGTGATTTACACATTGTAGCTGTTTTCCGAAGTAGCGAGAGTCGATAATTTTGGTCTAAAGGCCTCGGAAGTTTTGGTAATGATAGCATAGTTCGAGATCTTGAACGATCGAGTCAGTTGTACTTCTTCCTGGTGATTGACGAAATCAGATCACTCCGCGTAGTTGCACGGGACATATCGCCATCGGGTCGAACAAAGTTGCATTAGCCCGGAAGGTTGGAAGACCCCGCAAGGGCCACAGGGGAGCCACCAGAGCCCAGAACGACTAGGAACTGGTAGAATCGACTGAGTTGAGGGGCTCAAGGGCTTTCTTGAGGCGACAGGCAGTGCGTTCTGGATTTTTGGATTTCTTGAATTGGCTCACAAACTCTTTAGATGGGAAAATCTAATTGGTGGTCCTGAAAAGGTTGGACTTAAATGAATAGTCCACGGTTTTTTGGGAGCTGGTTATGCCACTTCTGAAAATTGCGCCTTATCGGATGTAAATTCACTTTTGGCCCATTCACATATTTGCCAATAGTGTGCACAATGCATCAACCGACAATATACCCAAGCAACACAGCTCAGTCATAATTGGTTGCAGTATCTTGATTGCGACTTAATTGAGTCGCATTGCAGTTATTTTGACTTATTTGCAACAAGTGTGCTACTGGGGTAGGCTTCACGTTGGCAACAGGTAGAAGCAGCATATTGAAATCCATTATCTGCTAATAGTTCCATGCAAATGTGACGCTAAACATTTTCGGCTAATGCATTGCCTAGAAATATTAGCCATGATCTGACCCGGCATTTGTAATCTGACTGTTTTATTTGTTTTATTTTTAAACATGTTCACCTAATGTAAGCATCTTGTTAATCTATTGAGAAATGAATTGAGTAATTCACGTCCAAATTTGTGTAAATATTCCGTGATGTTAGCTATATTTCTATTTTTTATTTGTCAACCTCCTTTCCCTAAAGACGTAGTTTACGACAAAAATCTCAATAGCAAATAAAGTCAACATCCCTCTCTAACCGAGCAAAGTGGCAAAATGATGATGATAATTGTGTATAAGACCCATCTTCTACTATTTTACTAAACACAAACACATCTTATTAGAAGCAATGCATCCGCATTTCCCAATTCTCAGCACTAGCTCTACGGGACGAAATTGCCAATCTGTTTCCCGGGATTTTCTATAAAATTTTCATGTGTATTACACATATATTCCCTTCCTTACCGAGAAACATCTCTATCCTCGGAAAAGCCACTATGCTGCATGATGTTGCAAAATATATTTGTTTCACGGTCGAAAACAATCTCAGGCTGCTGCGGATGCAATATTGCTGATTGATCAAAACGATGATAATCTTATAACTGGGGTTTCATACTGAGAGAGAATGTGTATTCCGTTTCAATATAAAAAGGCGACATCTCTTGCCGCTAGTGACAGTGTCGGTCTATAAATCTGCTAAATGAAAGGTTTTATTGCTCACACGTCCGTTTTGGGAGGGTTGGACTAAGAATGGAATTTGTCAACATTTTGTTGTAAATACTGAGCGAAGTATGATGACGGATAACCGATGAGATGAGTACACAAGATTATATAATTAAGAAAATGATAAAATACGGCGGAAAACAAATGAATTACTTCTATTTGATTGCGTAAGCAACGATGAAAAAATTACTTCTGTAAATTTATTTGATGATAATTAAAATTAAAAAATTTTCAAAAATTTAGTAAGAGAGTGATTAATGTCTGTTTGAAAAGGGTTATTGGCTGCTAGATGGTTCTGGTTAAAATTAAAACTTAAACAATACTCTCCATGCTGTATTATCAACCAATCATTTAACATTTAAATTGACAGGACAGTTTAGTGCCGGATTCAATGAGGAAACTGATGCAAACCGCAAGTATTTATAGCGTGTGCGTATGATTGAAATTTCTGGTGCACAATTAAAAACCACCGTGTCCCAGTAATTGGTAACTGTGATGCATGTGAGTCGAAAGTTTCAAATGAAATGCATTCATGGTACGAATAAGCTCAATCGACAAATATACATATTTCTACAGAATTGAACAAAAAGAATATTCGTTATTATTGAAAACCAACATTCCATTGAAAACAAAAATTATTTCTCTAATGTAACTGCTTTAATTTGTCATGTACAAGAAATTAAAAAAAGTCACCATTGAAATACGGGTCAACCTTAAAAAAATATCGAACATCATTTTTATCATGCACTGATGGTTAACTTGTTAACAACAAGATAAATGCTACTCCAAAGGAATAGAAACAAATTAATAATGTTTGTTTTTGTTTGCCCAAACGAAGGACGTCTACTATCCCCCCCCCCCCCTTCCCTTACTCGAACCACTGTACTGCTTCAACTAGACAATAAGAAATCAATAAAACAGTTTTTCATATGCCTCCGCCATGGCAGAACGGCCGAACGATCGGTGGTCTTTATTTCATTTCAATCGATTATACACATTACCCATACACAACGTAGGATCCCCACTAGTGCGCCGTTTTTTGAAGACCTTCCCATTTTTCCGGAGCTTCATAATCATGCATATGTTCTAATGAGTGAGGTTCTGGCGAGTTTGGCCTCCTATGACACAGAAAAAAACATCGTTGGCATTGTACCACTCCATCACATTACGACATTACATCATCCAAACATTACATTACATTATACACCAAACTAGTCTAACGCCAAAATTTTATCAATTTTTACCCATGCAATAAAAAGTTATTCACAAAAGAAAGTGTTGCAATTTTTCGAGTACAATTTTGGGGATTAGAATTTTTCAGCAGGCCAAATCAGGCTCAAAATTTGTTAACGCGAACAAGACTTTCAATAGTTGACATTCTTGATTCCAGATCCGGTGAATGGCTATGCTAATCGTGACCAATCCCAAGAAACCTGGCAAAGTCCGATTGATTTGGGTTGCTACGGCCAAAGTGGAAGGCACATCCTTAGCTAAACATGCTGCTTTTAAGAAGACAAGATCTGCTGACTTGTGTACCAGGTATTCTTTGTCGTTTTCGAGAGAAGTCAGTGGGGATTAGCAGTGACATCCGTGAAATATTTCATCAGATCCGTATACGGCCAGCAGACCATCCTGCTCAAAGCTTTTCAATGCGAAATGAATCCAACCAGAAACCAGATATCTATCTCATGGACGATGCCCAAGTGGAGGTCATTATGAACCGGAATTGTGAAGAATTTGTAGTAGACCCAGGGCAATGGATGCTATAATTAAGTGCCACTACGTAGATGGCTACCTGGATAGCTTGTGACGAGTGTCTGCCGAAGTAAGAATGATCAACGAAAAGGGTGGGTTTGAAATTCGTGGTTTTCGATCCCATTCTAAGGATGTAGTAAAGGGCTGGGACTTGAATAAAAATGATGAAGTGGAATAGTCCTTGGTCAGAGCGTTGGGTTGGAATATTGTGGACAAATACTGGTATCGTTTGGATTTGAGAGGTGGAAGCATCCATCGGCGGCAGGCATTGTTGAGAATTCCACTACTAGCAGACCTTCTTCTTCTCCTCGTCAGCTTGGTAAGTTGATGATTCCGATGTTTAAATTGCATTGTAGAGGTGGGATTCGTTGGCAGCCCACTGTGACATCCCTCGTGGGATCCTCACTGAAGGCGTCCGTTATTTCCGTATAAACGGATTCCGACTCAGTGATGACCATTGACTGCTACAGGCGTTCCAGATGGTTTTCTAAAGCCACTTTTTGGTGTCGTCTCCAGGGACAGTGTTGGTGAATAATTTACCCATTCTAACGATAGAGGCCATCCGATCGGACTTGACATTTCCAAGAATGCCGCAGTGATCAAAGCAATCATTGTAACGGAGAGAGGGGTGATTGTCTGGACCCCTCCGATAGGTTGAGGTTGCTGGTCTGATAGCCGGAACACCGCTGGCTGCGTCGATGAAGACAGCAATTGGTCGGTCAGATGGGGTGGTCCCTGCTAGCCAGACAGCGAGGGCTTTCGGCCTTTAATATTGACCACTGTTTGGGAGCTTGTGGAACTAGGCAAAGTCTTGGTAGGTGATTCGGTTGCCTACTCTGTACCTTCCGATAGAGCCCTCCTTGTATCAGACGCTGAGTCCGGAGAATTGGTGGTCGACAAGCTCACAGAACGATGCTTATATCACTTGTGGGTTTTTTACAGCCCTAAAGAAGAGTGTCATCGATTGCTAAAGTTGGCTAGTTCCAAACCTAGGCTCCACAATTGTGAACCTTGGCCACCGGAGGGAGTACCTGTTTGGCGAGGCTACGGACGAGCTTGTTGGTCTCCCCTAGGAGGAAGCCTTCATCACTGGACCGAGTGATTTTGGCAAACAATTCGGCAACAAGACGGCAAAAGGCGGACGAACCAAATCATGATTTTTTTTAGCGATTTTCGTCAGTTTCTGCTTCACTAGATTCTCTGGATAATCAAACTTGTCTTTAAGCAAATGGTTCACAAATGCCTCACCATCCTTACACAATTGTATGGTTTTGTCTACGTTTCAGAAGATATCGTATTGTGAATAAAAACTGTTACTCAGATTTCTGGGTTTTTTTTTTTTTTGACAAAATATGGAGTGCTACATTTACGTTCGAGAGTACAACTACCTAGTTATGATCCTTTACACTATACGGGAGGCTTTTGTCTCTACATCATTTCACTTGATCGATAGTCAGACGTTCAAAGAACCATTTTATGACAGGAGAAATTGAGACAATGTAAACTAAAACATATTGAAGTTTTTTTTTACCCAATATATAAATGAATTAAACACAGAGTTTCAAAATTTGCGTGTGATGCAATTTTGTCGTAGCAACATTGCTGAAAAATTTAAAGCTCTTTCCAGGGATTAGTTTGTTTTTTTTTTTACGGAACAACCGAACTACGCCTCAGGCCCCCTTTTCAAACTGTAACATTTAACACGTGTCTCAAATAAAAAAGTTTCACACACTGGAAATGAAAACGGCACTTTTCGCCAAGCGAGTGCTCATCAGTGATGGAGGGCGCATCCATCCTAGCGTGAATTTGGAGCGGTTCAAGGCACACAATAATCCCAACAAAGGAAACGAAAAAGTCATCACTGTACAGCTCCAACCGGAAAAAGCTCTCAATTTATGTGATTTATGTTGCCATATAGTGCGTCCTCGAGCGCTAAGGAAGAAATATCGTATCATATATAGAGCATTACCTTAAAGGAGGAAAGAAACCCGTTAGAAAATTGAACCGAAGGGTGAAACCGTTCAAGCCGAATCCATTTTTTTTCTTTCGTTTTATCGCGCTCCTATCCTATACTAGATTGGATCACCGATCGTTGGTAATCAAGACAAAAAAAAACGACGCATCGAAGCAACTTCCGACGCTAAGCACTCATGGAGCCTCCAGTAAAGTTACAACCGAACCGGATTGCGGGAACTATTATCGGCGTTACCATTTAATCCTTATGAAGGGAGCTTTCTTGCACCTACAAAGAAAATGAGCTGGAAATTGTGCGGAAGCGCTTTCCGCACGATAAACAAAGTTTTGATTTTAGGCTTCAGTAAGCAGTGAATACATACATAGTTGCTTGGCGAATTCCATTGGTTATGACGCACTTCCAAGAACCTACAGGCGTGAGGGCGAAAAGGATTGGGCTGGGCCAGATCAGGAAATTGCTCGCACATATTTATGACTTTATTTATTCTAACGAATAACTTTTTCTTCTTGACACAACGGCGGGGCGATGCTGAAAGATTCACTTCCTGAATTGGGAGGAGTTTTTTGTTTTATACATCATGCTATGCTGTGGGAGGTAGTGAAATTATTCAATTAGAGATGAGTGAATGAACGTGAGTAGGAAAAACCACTTTAAAAAATTAACCATCGTTAGAAAAGTGCCAGATATTAAATGCCCTTTGGCAACAAACGATTAAAATGAATAGTCCAAAAAATATTATGTAATATTATAAAAACCTAGGTCAAGTATTGCAACATTCCCTAAACACCAACACGAATATACCATATTTCGTGATAAAAATAGCGATACAAGGCGAAAAACCATCACTTTCAGAATGGACAAAAAGAGCAAAAGAAGCGAAAGGCAAGCCAATCAGCGAAGGAAAAGCGGAAAAGATAATAGCTGAAACGGTATTATAGTTATGATCATTACTATTATAAACATTATGATCGAATAAAACACTTCGTTAGGAATAAGCCATGCGAAAATGTTGGCAAAAAAGTTAACAAAGGAGAGAAGTTGGAAACATTCTTTGAACAATACTTAATCAGCTTGGCGACGAACAACGAGGGGGGAAACGTAACCAAGGTGATAAAAGAATCCAATCAATACTACTGATTGGTTAAAGTCTTCCATGCAATACACAGTCACAGGTGGCTTAGTTTTTGTAAGAAGATTACCAGAACCATTGTCATTGACTTTTCAGCAGCTATGGAGTGAAAAAAAAGACTTATTTTCTCCCAGTTCTCATCTTTTCAAAGACAACGTTTATCACCTAAAGGATGCGCCTATGCGAACCATTCTGGTCGCTGCTCTCAATTGCCAATTCAGTACATGCCTTATTTTCAGGATATGGCTGCATTTACCTTAGCGTTGGTGATTACTCCGGTGTGATCAATCTGTTTATCAAGCATGCAAATATAAACAAATCTGAGTTGTTGTTGAATTGTTTCAAATATGATTTATTTATTTATTTATCTGATTTATTCGATTTTTTAAATCGGATTGACTAGAGTTTTAAACTTCATCACTAAAACAATAAATTAACATAGCTCTGCTAATAATAACAAACATTTGCTAGACAGTATTAAAACATTGTCAACAAACATCGATAGGGCTATTTTGTCCGTTCTGCGTACAAGCCACAGAGCGTCAAAAAAAGCAGTCCTCCGTAAGGCTCTTTCTGAAGCATTGAAACGAAGTTTCGCCAAGTGTTCAGGACAGCAAATATTAATCTCAAGCAAGTGGAAAACGAAAAGTATTTGCAGATATACTCTTCTATCCCATAACGTAGGGAGATATATTTCGCCAGTTCGGAGATGATTTCGCCAGTGTACGAAGCGCAAATCTGATGAATGCCTTCAGTATTCATTTGACTCGAATGATTTGCATGGCGCGATATGTGGTCTACACAACAACAAAATACTCCTTTGGACCAAAGCGATGTACAATGTTTTGAGGTGGTACACATCGTTGAAGTCACGAGCGTTGCATGCGCCTTAACTGTTACTATCTTTAATAAATTGAACTTGTTTCATAATACAATCTTGCGAAGAATATCCGAAACATACTTGTGAAGGTATTAGTATGAACGTGAACGCTAAACAAGTTCTGTATGACCAGTCCAAAACATGTTCAACGTTTGCTTGCTATGCACAGCAGTCAACGACGCAAAATATTTTCAAGTCGTCAGCGCACATTGTTTTAAACAATTGTGATTCTCTGCATAAATCGTTCACAAAAAGCACGACCTGGTCCACGATGACTCTATTGAGGAACACCGGAGTGAATGAAAAATGGTTCTGACTGAACGGTTCCAAGAGATAAGATGCAATGCAACGGGTCAACCAGCCAGGAAAACCAATCCATTTGAGACTTTCAACAGCAAGTTTGTGGAGGACTTAGTTGAAAGCCTTCGAGAAATACAAGAACATCGATTAGCTTCCGCTTTTCCAGACCGTCGGTTAACATAGCTAGCTGATGAGTACGTAACTCATGAGGTTCGTTATATTTCTTTCCAATGAAAAGAGTGTGATATGATGGTGCGTGTGGTCCGGTGGTGCAGATCACAATTATTTAAGACCCATACTATTGGTTCGCCATAATCACCATACCACCACATCTTGAAACAAGTAAACCACTACCACATTTTGTGAGTGGCTCTAACAGCATCCTTACTGTTGGAATAAATCAGTCTAAATCGGCTCTCAAGTGTTGCTATTACCTTGTTTGTCCAATAAAAAAAAAACTAGCATCACACTTTGTAAGAGGCTCCAATAGCATCCTTACTTATTTATTTATTCATTTATTTTGTCAATCGATCATAGATTACTTATTTATACTTAATTCTCAACAGAGATCACCTAGAAATAAAATATTGTCTTAGGTAACTACGAGACACTATTGAATCAACTGATTCATAATGCAGATTGTAGAGAGTCATAATTCGGCTCATGGGTTGTTCCGATTCCTCAAATGCCTGGACGGGGTTTATGAATTTCTACTAAATAATAAGTCAGGGTTGTCCAGCTTTATTTACGGAGAGCATACAACAGAAACTGCAATTGCACTGATTCTAATCGTTCTTCATGTGTTTTTTATAACAGGATACCATGTGATACTACAATGCTCTAAATAGGCCTGACATGTGCAACGTACAATGTTTTGCTCAATTGAACACAGCATATTGGTTGCTTTATGGATAATTGTGTAATAATGGCGATAAAACTTAGCTTAGAATCTATAACAACACCTTTTTGTCTGACTCTCCACATATTTGGAACCTTAACCTAAAGAAACAGTAATTTGAGGTGTATTTTGGTTTACTACTAAGAGTGATAATGTTACATTTCTTTACGTTTATTTGTAGTAAGCAATTTTTGCAACTTTTGTCAAACAATAGTATCTCGTTTAGATTAGTTACATGCTCTTGGTCATTCTTGATTTCCATAAATAGTTTCATGTCGTCAGCATAGATGAGAATATCGACCTGTTTAAGAATGTAATTATAGACAAACAATATTAAAAGCAGAGGTCGTAAATGTGAGTTTTGGGGAACTCCAGTTAAAACATGTACAGGGTGTGACTTTTTCCCATTAAAACTTACTACCTGTCGCTATTTCTTATAAACTATTGTATCCATTTAAAAAACCTATCCTCAAATCCTATTTTCTCTAATTTTCTTGAAGAGTAACAGAAGAGTGTCAATACGATCGGCAGCTTTGCTAAAATCTGTGTACAGAGCTTCGACATGATTCCCTTTGTCCATTGCGTTCAATGCATAGTTTACAAATTCTAGGAAGTTTCTGGAAGTTGAACATTTGAACATTTAAAAAATCCATGCTGCGAATTCGTTATTGCAATATTATTGCCAATACTTGGCTAAAGAGATTTTATTTGACGAAAGCTTCAAAAAGCTTTGGGATACAAGACATAATAGCAATGCCCCAATAATTGCGAATATAGGATGTATTTCTTGATTTATAAATTGGTATTAGATACGAGTTTTTTTTTTTCAAATTTTTGGGAACTGACCTGAGCCCATTGATAGATTAAGGAGCCAAAATAAATGTGAAGTTAGTTCAAATGTATATTTTTTCATAAGTGCTAGAGGGGTTCCATCAGGTCCCGCACGTTTCGAAGCATCAAGTTTTTTGAAACCAGCAAGAATGTCTTGAACATGGTCCTGGCTTATATTATACTAATGAAAATGCAGGAAATAATGAAAAATAATCTTAATCGCAATTATCATCTGAAAATGTTGTGTAAATTTGAAATTGATTGCTAAATTAAGCTAATCACATATATTCAAATAATTTTACTAGATTCACTAGTGTAGTTTTTTCTTTTCTTTTTTTAAAATTTGGTGATTTTTGTGCTTTCGATTTTTTAATTAATGATATTCCTATTGAATCATATTGGATATTGAGGTTTACATCTTTTTTTTACAATAATTGGGAGAAGAATACTTTCATTTACCTCGTCAGAGATGAAGTAAGCATTGCGTTGATTGAAATCGCCATATACATGTACTTTGATTTCAGGGGAAAGATCTGATAAGATTTCTTTGAAAAAAGAACACACAGTTCTTGATAGCATCAAAAAATTACAATTTTCAAAAAGCCTGCGTAAGACTGCGTTCTTTTTATTTATTATTAAGAAACGGTCATCGACGGAGCTAGCCTCGTTATGGCCAGCGTGGCCATGGTGGACTAGTTCCAACAAAAACCATGTTTACAATCACCAACTGTACGTAGTACAGCTAACTGGTATCTAATTACCTGTATCTAATACTTGTTAGCACGTGCGTTGTGCACCAAAAATCACTTGAAGAAATCATTGTTCCTGATAGTGGGATTTTGTAACTTGTTTTTCAAAATACTTTTACGGCAGAGAATTTCACTCGAATCTTTAAATTGTTAGTGTCATTTCAGGTCAAAATTTTCCAATCTTTCCGAAAAAAATACTTTTGAAACTGGAAAAACACAGAGTACATCCGAAAAGGGCCAAAACTTATTAAGTTATCAAAATAATCAATATTAAATCAGTAATATCTTTTAAACGGTGCATCTTAGAAAAATGTTACCAAAGTACTTTTTGCTTGCAAATTTGATGTACTTTCATAAAATTAGAAAGACAAACTTTTTTGACTTCTCTTAATAGCTTTTTTGAAAATCGTAATATAAAAAAAAAAATTTTTTTAATTGTAACCTATTTTTCTCCAGAACAACCCACTGTGCACTAGATAGCATTTTTAGTCAGCTATAACATTAGGATAATTAAAAAATTATTGACATGTAACTTTAAAGGGAAAATCTATATTTTAGTTCAAAACACAAAAACCAAACTTTTTTTTTACCGTGCATATTTTTTCCATATAGCACCAATAATTGTCTAAAACTTCGCCGAAGACACCAAACCAATCGGACAAACCGTTTCCGAGATATAATTTTTTGAAGATATCATGAGCATTTTTCATAGGCCCTTCTCATAAGTAAGGCTAGATTCAAAATGGCGAACCAAGTATGCAAAACGGCGTTTTTCTTCCCCAAAAACTTGTATGCAAGGTTTCATGCAAATCAAAAAATACAAAAAATAAAAACTGGAAAAATTTCCCACTTGTTAGTGGAATCGCTCTGATAATAAAACGAGTTAATATTGTGATATCCAACGAATATTAATTTGTTGCCTCTTTTGATATTTTGGCTGTTTATTCAGCCTTAATGATAACATATTTAGTGATCATACAGTGATAATCAGATATTCGAACTTGTTATCACTTTGGTATCTACCTTTGCTCGGGTTGGCACTCCATCTGGTTGTCTAAAAGTTTTCGTAAATCGACCACTTCAAGTAGATTAGTAGAATACTGTTGGCAAAGTGGAAGCACATAGTTAAGGAGGTTGCGATCCCAGTCTTGTTTTGCGCCAATGCATGCTGCGTGAAAACTCCACCCAAGGTTCCATTGCACTTCCAAAGATAATGAGAGTTACAGTTCATTTTGATGGTGATAATTTGAAATACTTAAAACACACGTGGCGGTCAGATTGCTTATAGCTGCTTTGAATGAGTTGAAAGTTTGTTTACATAGTCACAAAGAGTTAGTAACAAAAAAAAATCGTACGGTCAGTAGAACGGTCGACAAATCTTTCGAATCGATAATGTGACTCATCAACCTCAAGCCAGCCACGAGTATTTGGCACCCCATTTTTATAAAAAATAGAATAGCAAATCATTGTAAATAACAATATTGACTATCGGCTCCGGAAAATGTTATACCCGTCTGAGCATCACAAAAAAACGAAAGTTATTTAAAAAAAACGGTCAACAACGATTGACAACTGTTGGTATGAATAAGTTCAAATCGGAAATAATACTAATAGACCAGACGTCTAGTAAAATATGTGTTTAATCGGTTCTAATTTGCAAATATTTTACTTGATGTCTGGTGAATTCAGCTTATCTTTAAACAAAACGAACCCTGCTGCCATCCAACCCTTTTATCCGATATCCCAGTGTTTTGTCGGGGAAGTGCATAGATGCTCTCGGCTTCTAATGAAGTAATAAAGCTAGTATCACTTCAACACATTCCTAAATTTTCCTTATTTGACCTATATTCAGGCGGGGCCGCCGCCAGTATTGCCTCTTGTTTGGGATCACCGTTATTACACATTGAGGATGTATGTTAGTCCCAAGCATCGTCTATTCGTTCTATGTGTAATAACAGTTGATCTGGTGATAATGGAGAGGCAAACTCGGGTGATCAATCATGCTTATACTCATGCTTATAAGCATGTAAGAGATTTCAAATCATAAGTGTTGACATATTTTTACATAGAAGTATGACCTGTGACGAAGTATATTAGTAAAAGTATATTAGTATATTAGTAAAATTCAAATGCCTGTAACCGTTTAAAAAAACCTCATTTAATTTTTTTAAAGTCATTGTAGTTCGGGCCACTGCTTTAGGACTATTGCAGTTTTTTTTAGTTTACTTGTTTTTACTCTACCATTCCCGGCTAAACTTTGTTCGAACCCCTGCCTTGAGGTTCATGACAGTACTATCCGAGATCTTCATACTGGCAGAATTTCATTTCTTACGCAAGTCACTGATGGTCTTACAACTTTGACCAGTTTTCCGAAGATTACCCTTAATAACCAGTAGTTAGTGGATTAGTAGTTTTTAAGCACAATTGTATGTCATACTGTTCACAAATGCCAGCGAATCCTTGGCGTAGTGATTCGTCACGAGATCTGGCCAAAATTGATGTACACATCTTATTGATTGTTCCGCTCGTCACGATAAAAGAACGTCAACTTCTGCATTGACATATTGCCTGCCAAAAATATACTTTCCTCCAAACTTTTCGATAGTGATGGTAATCTTGGATTTTGTAAGACTTTCTTCTTCAAGTTTTTTGTAGTATAATGGTCCAGAAAGTGTTGAAAAGGTTTTTATTTTCGAGAAAATCAAAAAGGCTTTTGAGCGCGAGTCCTGATTTTGTCGTTTCTGATGTTTTCGCTACTTCTGCTTCTTATAAGGCCTGTACTTGAAAAAAATACACAAGACAAAAGTGGTCGCCAAAAATTTATTTTAAGTCGGATTTTCTTGAAGCTTTTAGGAAATAAACGTATACATATGGATTATGTTTCGGCATAATTATTTTATTCAATTTTTTTTCCATCGCTGAAAGCCCGCACCTTTCCCTTAAGACACCTCATTACATTTTGCGCAATGGTGGAGCCGACCTTTTTGGTCATTTTCACCCATTCTTTCGTCAACTCCAGCTCGTTCTTAAACACCTTGGACGATTTTCGAACTTTGGCCTTCATTATGGCCCAAAATCTCTGGTGAATTTGAGGGGTTGGTGGTTTTTGGTACAATAACAACGTTATTGTCTCTGTACCAATCCAAAGTCGATCGCGCGTAATGGCATGACGCTTCTGGAGGCACTCGGTGCGGTAAATTTTGCTGTTGATAGTACCCGTTGTGATGTATGGTTTACTGAGTTTACCGCATTGACATATGGCCTGCCAGAGCAAGTATTTTTTGGCGAATTTTTCCACTTTCTTCTTCCTTATGTCTTTCGGAACATCAAACCATGATTTAGCAACGTAGAACTCCAGCCTCGGTATTTGATTTGCGTCTGCCCTGATGTAGGTTTCGTCATCCATAACCACACACATCGGGTTCGTTAACCACTCTCGATACAGCTTCCTTGCGCGGATTTGACCGCCGTGTTTTGTTGATCACGTCAGTTCGGTGTCTTGCGGACCTTGAATACACGAAACCCAGCTCGTTTCATGGTTTGCTGAACGAACCAGGCGGAACACTTTGCCTTCAGAGCCGCGTCGCGCATCGAAAGGTTCGGATTACACTTGAAATAATCCAACACCTTCCAGGCCTTCACAGGGTCAGCTGTTTTCGATTTTCTTCCACTTCCAGCCCGCCGCTCGATCGTCTGGGACTCCTTAAACGATTTTACCACCCAAGACACAGTTGTATGGGTGATTCTCAGTTGTCTTCCGATCCATCTCATGGTCGCAGTCAGATTTTCCATGACGGCGCGCAAACCCGATTGTTATGATATTTTTGATATGTAAACAATTAACTCCAAACTAGCTATAATCAGATTTTCATCAATTTTTACCCACCGACAGGCCTAACGTTTTCATTCCAATTCGTTTCTTGACTCTTTGAAGCCTTGCTTCATTGGCTCCGAAATTTTTGGAACACCTGTCACTGACAACTGTCGATTTCTGAGAATTGTGGTTGAAACTTGTTTGTCTAAATTAGGAACCCGAGGTCCTTGTGTCCCTTGACTCAGCCTAATATGCAACGATCGATTACATTTTTTAGTTATAACTCATAAAGTATTTGAGCTGGAAGCGATATTTAACTAGTTGTACACTTGCTTAGATAAGTTTCATAAGATGTTTGGTAGTATGTATCACGAAAAGTTACACAACTCATTTTATAAAGTCAGAAACTTTCGAGGGATATGGATTTAATGTCGGTCTATAAGCATCAAATTGGGTCTATTCATGGATGCAACTTCGTCCCATTCGATCGATTTTTATTTAAATGCAGTCTTCGTACGGTTTTTTTTTCCAGATTTTATGATTTAAGGCATTACCAGCTGTATTCGCTTTACCCAACATAAAATTTCACAAAACAAACTAAACTAAAACTGTTTTGAAACACTTACGAGATTTTCACATATGATTTATTGGCGCTTCGATAATGAAAACATAATAATTCACTCTGCACAGGTTTCGTTGCTTTGGTTTGGTTTGTGGTTTAGGTAGCCATTTGGAAAATATACAACCGAAACTCATACATTTCCATTGAAAATTTTACCAACAACAACATTTCTACTAAGTTATCCATACAACAGGCCATAGTTAGGAACATAGAAAAGAATTTGTCCCTTACATTGTGTCCACGGTTTTCTTGTTAAATCATTGTTATTTTATCTATGTGAACAGTTAGTTTATAACGTGTGACTATTTTCTGGACATCTAGGCTGCATTATTCGGTTTATCGGTTCAATTTAGCCAAATTTAGATCATTAGAAGATCATGAAGATAATCTGTTCAGCTTAACCAGTAAAATCATGATGTCTAAAAAGTTAAGTAGATCGAAAATTACACGGAAGTGAACAACAGTAAATTGATTAATAATGCTTGAATTGCTTCGAATTAAATCGGTCATCTTGATAGCAGCATAATTTTGTTGATTATCCATAATCTACACCAGAGAACACTACCCCCTACCCTATAAAAATAATTTAACAAAAAATTTCATATTAAAAAAAAACACTTGATTTAAATTGGTTTAACTGAAGGGAGTTTTACCATTTGCACGTGTTTTTATTTTTTTTTTTTATGACCCCTCTACCTCACACAATATTACACAAAACCACTAGGCCTTTTACTCTTCATACACCACTATCCTATATATACTCCCCCCTCACCGGGGGGTTATTGACACTGGTTGACCTTACCTCTTCTCGTATTTATCTATACACTTATCCAACTGACTTTTAATATCACCCAAAACTTTTCCATCCCTTACCCTATAAAAATATAATGTTACTAAAAATTTCTATTAAAAAAAAACACTTGGTTATGGTTAACTGAAGGGGAGTTTTTATATAACATGCGGGTTTTTATTTTTTTTTTTAATGACCCTCTACTACTCACACAACTATTATGCACAAACCACTAGTGGTTACTACATACACCACTATCCTATAATACTCCCCCCTCGCTCGTATCACTGGTTCCTACCTTTCTCGGGGTAGTTGTTATGCTATTTTATATTCACTTTTCAAAGCATGACTCTTTTTATTTTAAATCGATTGGTGATCGAAAGAGGCAAGTGACAAATGGCAAGGAAGGGGACGGGTCTGCGAGTGAACTCCCCGACCATCTGCTCAATAAGCAAAACAGGTAACCACTGAGCTACCCAGCCACGGCCATGCATTGGTTATAGTGATCATTCAACAAAAATGGAGAAAATAAATCTGAATATGATAAAATAAGAATGGATCATAGTGTGATTAAAAAAAACAATTTAAATGCGGGGGACGTTTCTTCGTTACAGATTGGGCCAAATGGTCTCAGATTTCTATGAACCTTTGTCCACGCACAGAGTTTAAGGATCAATGAACAAAAAAAAAATCATGTTTCAATTTTTCCGGACATCATGAATTTCAAAAATAAACGACTCAAGAACTCAAAGCATCACACAAACATGTCATGTTTTCGTGTATCATACAAACACGAAAATTCATTGCTGATGAACCATTAATATACACACATTGTTAAGGCTTATGTTTCCAAACTGAAATAAATCAAAGAGATTCTTGCTCATTTCTGCAAGGATAATCTCATAATCGTTGCAAGGAAAATGCGTCTTTTTTGTTCATATATCCATAAATGTGTGGACGAAATTTCATAAAAATCAGTTTCCATTCGGCCAAAACCTGTACGATGCTTTAAAAAATCCCCTGCAGTTACAGGTATGTGCTAGCTTGTTGGGCATTCAAGTGACACAAATTTAACCATCATAATTCAAACTCAAATGCTCTCTCTCACACGAACAGACGGACATTTTCCATACACGATTTCGATGCTTAGTTATTGAAGTTTCAAGTATACTTTTGGAACGAATCTGAATAAAACGAATCGTTCGTACGTGCTGAGATAGGAACGAAATTGAGGCTCGGGATGAAAAAAAAAACACAATCCCCAACAAGGTGGCTGCGAGGATTGTGGATGTTTGAGCATGTACACGTACTCTATGTTGGATGGGAGCTAAACGAGCTAACTAACAAGGCACGAGAGCTTTGTTTGAATAGTTGATGAGTTAGTGAACGAAAGGCTTGTAAGCTGCTTTGCACCGTTGTTTACCTTTAAAAACGTGTTTTCTTTTTTGGTATTTTTTTCTCATGAGTATGATTAAGACTAAAAAACCAAAGTATTACAACTTGATTCCCTTATGATTGCTCAACTTGATTTACGACTAGTGACTAGTAGGGACATAATAAAAGCTCCCAAAACGAACATTTATATTCTTCTATGCCAAAAATACACCTTGACACTATAAATAAATGGGCTTTTCAATCTGAAGCTCGTCAACACCAGCGATCTCAGCCAGTGCGGTGTTATGCTATTGGCCTGGAGAGAGGCATTTGCATTTCACTCTTCACTACCCCCTGACAACTTATCCCTTGAACCACAAAATGTAGCAACATCAGATTTAACTGCTCTTTTATCTGTACCAAGCAGCACGGACATGCATTGCCTAAAAAGTGGTATCAAAATGTCACCGGCAGGATAAGCCTCTTTCGCTAGATGGTGGGTAAGGTGAAACAGATCTGACGATGATGGTCATCCTTGCAGCAGCGGGTTTCAAAAGCCTCTTTGGTAAGAACTGCATCAACTACTGGCCAACCTTCGGAGACTTGACTTTGGCATCTCCACTCTCTGTCACCGACATTGTGTGGAAGAGTAGTGAGGTCTCGGGGGTAAATCTTTATTGTCATTCCTGAGTGGACAGTGTAGAACAGAGTTTTATTACGTGATAATTGTAAGCGAACGAAATTTTAATACTCATGCCCAGTCACCATGCCAACGAGAAAACACATTCCGACCCACTCTTCTTAGACCACCTTTGAGCTCAATCCGTTGTCGCTGAAGAGGAGCAGCTTTAGTAGTCAGCAAGAACATTCTAAATCAACAATGCAGTAATTAAAAATTTTCAAATTTAGACAGCACAAAAGGCTTTTAGATGCAGTGACCTTAGAGAATGCACTGGTCGGACTTATGTGGAAGAAAATACGAAAGAAAAAATGGTCGCGCCAAAAAAATTAGTTGGTAGGAACATTGTTTCCCAAATTATTGCAATACGTCCAGATTGTAGAAAGGCAATTCAAGAATCCAGCCGTAAGAAGAGAAACCGAAAATACTACTTTACCCAGATCGTTTACTACGATTTTGAAGTTGGAAAAGTAACTGAACAAGCAAAGAGTCATTGGTCAAAACTGTTTTGTTAATTCTACTGTCGGAAATAGCATAGAAAGAAGAACCGCGAAAGAATCACATAATCGTTAATTCCCGCATTATGTACGACATCAATTAAATGAACTGACACCGTAGAATTCGGTTTATCGTTGTTTGGCAAACCGAGAAACCCACAATTAGGTATAATTCTTCCTTTCCAGACCGTTCGCCAGCCAATGCCTGCAGGCATGTTTCGTGTCAGCGATTAGAAGGATAACATAATCATTATTCCTGTCCCTAAGCAAACAACTAAACACACAAAAAACAACATCCCCTTATTGGTGGACTTTAGTCTCATTTTAACATGCACTTTATATAAACCGTGTCAGAGAGCCACGCTTTAATTGTGTTTTGGGTGGGAATTGGTTTTTGTTTGTTTCGCTGAATCGAATTGAAACCTGGAGCCCATCTGCGGTACAAGCTTTAGTATTTTTGCCCTAGTTCTTCTATCGAAGCACACGGCGGACAATATCGTTGTTCAGGTCAGTTTCATCATTTTTTTGTTTAGCTGAATCTCTCGTTTTTATTTTTATTTCCTTTGGTTCCTATCGACAAGTGAACCGTAGCTAGAGAAAGCTGACCAAATGTACGGGAAGCTATAAAAACCAGTGGTGGGAGATGTTTACGGGCCCATAAAAATGTATTAAAACCCTGTCCACAGAAACGTTAAGTTGAGACTCGCTGTAAGGGATGAGATCGACAATGAATACTGGGTTGCATTTGGCGCTGATTGGAGCGACTAGACTGATTCCAGGCACCAGTTTTTGTATTTATTTTCCAATTATGACGTCCACTTGAGTTCCTTTCCTCATATAGCCATTGATTTTTATGATGATGAGAGTATTTGATTTGTGCAACGAAACAACAACTCTAAAATCCAAATGCTTTGTAGCAAAACAAAGAAGATGGCAAAAGCAAATTAACCTCAAATCATAAAGTTAATCAGTGCGGGCAAAATCGAAAAAAAATTCAATCAACTTATGTTTAACTGGTTCAAAACACGGAGATTCTATGGACGGATTTGTCTGAATCCAATATTAATTTTGGTAAGCATTATTTGGGATTGGAAAAAATAGCAACTTTTTATATTAATCTTTTGAAGTCTCAAACGTTTGTAGCATCCACACTCAGCTCGATTAGCAGTAAAGTACCAAAAAAATATTATCACGTATGATAGAGAGAACCATATGCAATCGATAATCATATTGATACTGTCGTTGCCTAAATTTAAAACGTGAAGCTAACCATCAACCAAAAGTTCAACCAAAAATGGCTTCTCAAGTACGGTTATGACACAAACGAAACGACAGAAAATATAATAATAAAGTCTTCGCATTCCAAATCTGCATCAGAGTCTGGATGTGCAGCTTTAGCACTAACACACTCGTATAGGCAAACGAAGCAGCAACATGTGACTGTCTATGCTAATCTTCATTTCAATCAAGTGTGGTCAATCTTCAGAACCATCTCGAGTTCCATTCGACCTCACAAGAAACCTCGGTTTTGGTCCGTCGATACACTTCCACCGTCAGAAAAACATCGATTCTTTGCTGATCTGATCTACAAAAGCTCCTTTGAAGCACACATAAATTGTTCCAAGTACACCCTTCAAAAGGAAAACAGCCACTCGTGAATGAATGCACAAAATAGTATTTACAAAAATGGCTCGTCTGTCCGCATTCTGCTCCAGCGAAACACATTCAGAGCCACAAATTCATTTGTTCATACGTTATCAACCAGACATAAAGTCAATGAAGAGAATCGATCAAAGAAGATAAGCCCTTTTCAAAAGTTACGAGAAAAATTGTAAACAGATAACTATCTAAACATAACGTATTTGAAAACCGTGCAATAACCTAGTTGCTTCCCCGTTACTGATCATAACAAGTGTAGCAATCTTACTCCCTTTTAGCCTTTTTTTTAATTTTTAAAAGGTTTTATTATTGCCATCGACATGCTATTCTGTTTAAAAGCAGCTTTCCATGATGTGAAACATGTACATTTAATTATTTTTTCTTAAGACAATTTTTATAACCTTTTCTAGCAGTAAGGTGAAGGTTAAAACAGTCTAGCTTTAATAAATAATTGACGAGAAAATCTATTCCCTCAAAAAACCGTTTAGTAATTTAATATTAAAGCTTCTTCATATTTGTTTAACAAAGTCGTGATAAAATATTTCATAAGCACGCTTTATCATTATAAAAACCATCATTAAACCATTTGGCTTCTGACGAGAGCATGCAGCATATATTGTAGCATTTTGAACTACATTAAGTGTATGATAAGATGCTATACCATTGTTGTCATAATAAAATAAAACAAAGATGGATTAGCAACAAACTTAAAAAAGTGAAAACAAGCGGCACGTTTAAGCGAAAAATCAAGCAAAACTTCTTGAGCATTCTGAATAGTGATTTGTCAACTATCCATCAACTAAGTTCGATGAAAAAACCACAAAATCAGTCAGTTGACAATGACCGCACCATTACACCGCCAGCAGAGCCGCTCGGAGCCGATGGATCATTTGAATTCAAAGTTATCGGATAAGCTGTGCTTTTGGAAAAGTCGGTTATGGACGGCAGCAGGGTAAATGCACCCTTCTTTTTGGGGAAATGCTCCTTAAACCTAGGAAAAATGCTCCTTAGATGCGTTTGCCCGGTATAATTCAATCGGAGGTATTAACCTTCTGGTTAGCGCTTGTCGGTTGTTTCGACGGGTCTTAAGTTCTTCAAGATTGTATAGCGCAATCTTCAAGGTAGTTTTGACGGATTTAAATTTCATTTTGACGAGATTCTCTTCATTTTGAAGAGTCTTTATTTCGTTTTGACGGGTCTTAATTTCATTTTGACGACTCTTAAATTCAGAAACTTAGAACCCGTCAAAACTATACAATCTTGATGAAACTTAAGACCCGTCAAAACACCCGGCAAGCGCTAACCAGAAGGTTAATATCTCCGATTGCATTATACCGGGCAAACGCATCTAAGGAGCATTTTTCCAAAGTTTAAGGAGCATTTCCCCAAAAAGAAGGGTGCATTTACCCTTTGCCGTTATTTACCACGATGTTTTCATCATTCAACAATTTCGTTACAAGTTCGGTTACCAGAATGATCAAGAGCATAGTTCTCAAAATGATGGAGTGTATCCAAGTGTCTTGGAAGACGAAGAACATGATTTTGCTAATGAAAATGAATTGCTGAAAAACATAAATTTGGGCTGCTACTTTTAATTTAAAACACAACACACTGAAAGAATTATTGAGCATTCCTAACACTCTTCTTCCTAATGTTCTGACTCAAGCTAAGAATATTCCACTTGGTTTTTTTCGAATGAATTTTTAAGCTAAATAGAATTTATGAATACAATTAAAATTCATTATTTTTTTCTGTGTACCATATAAGCTGTTTGACAGCTGAACGGTCTTGCATATAGCCAATTAGCGTTGCAAAAAAACAGTTTAGCCTCAACATTATTTTCAAAAATGTCATTGGAAAACATCATTCGTTTACAGATGCTTTCATGAAAACAAAATAGCATTTTCAATGATGGGCCATGGAAAAATCAATGTTAATGGCGCTGCCATTTTAATTAGAATCTTCATGCAGGTTTATTATTTCCATTTATCATGATATATTTTCTTTGACACGGCTTATTGTTGTACGGCAGTATATGTGGGAAAAAAATAAATAAAAGTGACTGAGCGAAAAATGTATCTTCAACGAAGAATTACACTTTTTCTAAATATTTTTTTTTTCAGAAAGTACAACGTATTTCGGAGGCGCACCTAGTTTTTAAGCTCTTTTCAAGCAATTTACACAATGAATTCAATTTGGCACTTAAAATTTGAGCACTATAGGTTGAAATTAGTAACAAAATATGATAAATCAAGCGTAGATAAATATTTCTGAATGAGAATACTAACGTTTTATTTGACATGTGTAATTTTTTCATCTATCAGAGTTGTTTTCGTTGAAATGAATTTGTTGAGAGTTTATAAAATTTATTAATACGATTATATTACGAATAAAACTATTTTGAGTGGTTTTGGCAAGCGTCTAGTGGAAGTGGCACGAAAGAGACTTTTATAGATGGCAAATTGCTTTTATTGTAGTTAACCTATGGTTTTCAAACTGTTTTTAATTCGGTCATAATAAAATCTTTTTATTTCAATCCAATCAAGAACTGCCTCTGAAATATACCCTTCAGAACCTCTACCAAAGTGGGCCAACTAGGCCCATTTTAGTCTTCATGAGGTTTTAAAGGATGTAATCAAGACAAATATGCCTTGACCAGGGTTTTATGGATGTCGTTTTATAAAACCCTTGTAGGAATTCATAAAACTTTAAATGCTACTTGGGCTGGCTGGCCCACAATTCAATCGTTGCGGGTGCGTTTGTGTGAATTTGACAGTTTTCCGATTTGTTTTCTGTTAAATTTATGTCAACGGAACGCAAACGTACCTATTGTGGACAAGCCTTACGATAGTTGCACAGAGATAGGATTAGTTCCCATCTTCAATGTACAAAATGCATTAATTCATTATATTTATAAGATTCTAACCAGCCATACTCTTGGTGAAGGGGAAAGGTTAGTTTAACAATTATTGCTACACAGAGAAAAAATTATGAATTTTAACAGACGTGTAAAATTTCCCCTCGTTTCAGTTCAAGCCTAAACAACGTAATTTTAGGCAGTCTTCCATACAGCATGCAACATGTTTTGCAATCTTCCATACAACAGACCTGATTGCAGCGATAAATTTAAGCCAGATAAATTTACATCCCATTAATTTATGCTAAATCTAGCATTCCCTTTATGTGCATTAGATAACGCAGAATATTAAATGTTTCTTTCTATCGTGTAGAGACTGTGTTTTGTCTTTTTGATTGCCAAGGGAAGTATAGTTGTGTGAGTGAGATAGGGTTATTTTATAATTATGGTTCACTGTGATCTAGTGGGATAGATAGCGGAGAAATGAAATATTACTGAAGACGACGGGCATGGGATTGACCCTCCCGACCCTCTAATCAGGAGCCGAAAACCACAGAGTTAACCAGCCGCGTCAAGCTATAATTTTTATTTGCATGTCTAGGGTAGAAACTGAAATTTTCATTGTCAAAATACGATGAGATGGCTGTCATAGTGAATCCCACTCCGTCTTCTTAAGAACAATTTTTTTAACGCTTTTTACGTGATTCTCTACATCTTGAAATGAAATCATTCACTCACGGTAGTCGTAAATTTTATGCTGTTTATCTTTACACTCCTAAATTTATAGCTTTATCATCTTGGGCAAATGAAAACATCATGTCGTTGAAGTCTTCGCCATTAACATAGGCATTTTGGCGGAGTTTCAGCAAGCCACCATCATGGTAACCTATACTTTCACTGGAAAACCTATCATCTCAAGGAAATTATGATCATGAATCGAACGAGCCTCCAGCCTTTCATATGTATTTATTTTTCCTTTTATTAAGGGGTGAATAAATAAAAAAAAAAAGACCATCATAAATGTACACAATGCAACGCCAGAAATGGCTCGTAAAACTGGTTTTGATAATCGGGATAGTGATGGCATAATAAACTGCGATGTACAGTTTTTGTGCGGTGGGATAAAGTTGCTATAAATAGAAAGTAACTATAGCTTTTATTAATGATGTTCGTGTGCACAATGGTAAAATCCTCCAAACAGATTTAAGCCACAAATTACGACCATTATGCAAGCCTTCGACTGGGACACAGAAAGAAAAACAAAATAAAAAATTAATGACGGCACATGTACAAATAATACTTTTTTAATACTTCGCAAATAAAATGTGACAACTGCAATCCCTCCACGAGTTTTGGAGTAAAATGATTGGACACCGAGTCGGGATAATGTAAATCGTAATTCGTTGATATTCGTTGTGCTTATTTTTCGAGTTTTGTATGTTATTCCATTTTTGCATTTAAAGCTGATTACTAATAACAATTAGTTTATGGCTCGGTTTCAAATAAGTTGTCATACGCACTTTCTCAGTTATTATTTGAGAGCTTTTAATTCCGCTAACATTTTCACATGAGCATTATTGAATGATAAGTACAATCATACTTTATAGATAAGAAGTCGAAAAAATCCTAGACCAAACAGGGAAATAACTCCACCTCTGCACCTTTGATCCTGCTTTGTTGTTGTGCCATTACCGGCTGAACTAAAAAAAAGTCACAGAAAGAAGAACAAGAACAATTTCGCCACGACATAACTGCACTCAAGAAAACTACGCGTACTTGAAGCACTATATCCCAACACACACAAAGCACAATTTTTTTATTAAATGAACGGAATAAAAAAAAAACACCACAACCCCGGGGAGGGGGGGTCCGATTTGCATTTCACCTTCCCCCCCCAGTGCGTTTGGGTTAAGAAAACACCCCCCAATAAATTAAGCAAACCAACCAAAAACATACCACGACCAGCGCGTTTTTTTTTCTTTAGTTTTATAACCCCCCCCCCAAAGGGGAAAAAAACCCCCACCCGGATTTGTGAATAGTAGTCATGAGTTCCAGAACTAGCAAACAATACTCCGTGAGCCGAAGTCCGGCAATCAGGTCAAGATATTAGCAGCGGCTGGATAGTCATGAAGAAAATGGATATAAATTTTGGCTCAGGAAGTACCAGCACATTGGTCCCAAGCTCGTTCTCAAGCTTAATGATTCGCCCCTAATAACATAACTAACACGAACACACCCTCAAATATTCTGTCAAAATAACCCAGCCAATCAAAACAAAAACAAAGATTCTAGTACCGAAAAGCGCAAGAATGTATTGCAAGGTGAAAACTGCAAGGTGTACTTTGGACCAACCGGTTCTACAACAGTGAATCAATTTCAAATCACTAGTTGCATATTGAGTGTTGGAAAAAGTAACAGAACAAACTACTTCTCCGTTTTTTTTTTTTGGATAGGGTTTTTGTTTCCGTTACACCATCTCTTTTTTTTTTTTATAAAATTATTTTATTAAAAAAAAAAAATTTTTTTTTTTTTTTCTTTTTTTTTTTTTTTTTTTTTTTTTGTTTTCCCTCCCCTAACCAAAGTGTCTGAAAGCAAATTCACCTTTATTAATTTTGAGCCAGAACCATTTTTTTCTTCCAAAAAATCCTCCCCACAACCCAGAAACAAACCCCCCCCCCCCCCCTTTTTTTAACCCCCAAACAAAATAAAAAAAAATTTTTAAACAAAAAAAAATTTAAAAAAGGGGGGTGCCATTTAGCATATATTTTTGTTTAAAAAATTGTAGCTCGGAAACTTTTGGTTGCATGAAAAAACTGTCATAGAACACGTTGTAAGAGTTTTTGTGGTGAAGCTTGTTGAAAAATAAACATAAAAAAAAATCCTTCTTTAAGACATTCTACTTCAACACAAAACTTAGAATACATAAAAAATTAAACTGTTTTCCGTCTGTTGTTTTTAACTTAAAACCTTTGAAAACTTCAGGATGCAGAAAGCTCCAGTTTTTTTTACGTAAGCTTTGAGTACCGTCCGGGACTGGAGTTCGTAAGTCTAAGCACAAAACAATCTTTGATGATCAACATTTACCATATGTTTTGTACAAAAAGAGTGACAAGGTTTTGTACAAAAAAAAAGATGAGAACTGTCGAGCGATCACATTCCTAAATGTCACCTAAATAGTGCAATCCCAGATCACCCAAAAGTAAATTAGTTTGTTGGGTGATGGGGGGGAGTCAACAACGGACCAGATCTGAATGTACGGCAAATCCTCCAAAAACACCGTGAATACTAGGTCCCGACGCGTCCCAACCTGTTCATCGATTTCAAGGCGGCGTACGACAGTATTGACCGAACAGAATATTGAAGAATTATAAACGAGAATGGCGTTCCCGAGAAGCTCACAAGGTTTATAAAAGCTATTATGGACAATGTGCAAACCTTCGTGAAGATTTTGGGAGAACATTTTAATACATATTAACAATACAAGACAAGTTTATGGACTTTGATTGAAATTGTTCAACATTGCCCTCAAGGGTTTGTGCAAACCAAGCTCAGCTGAGGTACGATTTCACACGCTCCAGTCAATTTGTTTGTGCCGGGGATGATATGAATGTTGTCGACAGAAATGGTGGCAGAACTGTACACCCGCCTGAAACGTGAAGCAACAAAAGTTATTTTGTCAAAAACAAAGTACATGCTAGTAGGCGGAACAAAGCAAGACAAGGCCTGCCTAGGAAGCAGCGTTAAGATAGACGAGAATACCATCGATGTGGTAGACCAATGTATCTACCTCTGATCCCTGCTTACGCCAGACAACGAAAGCAGCCGTGAAATCTGAAGACGCATAATCAGTGGAAGTCGTGCATAGTGAGATCCACCGCCGCACTAAATTTACTTTGTACAAAACGCTGATTAGCCTGTGGTTCTCTAAGGGCATGAGACGTGGACAATCGCAATCGTTTATTGCCAGAGAAGAACCTGCAAGCATTTGATGTTTTCGAACATCGCGTGCTTAAGATTATTTTTGGTGGTGTGCAGGAGAACACTGTGTGGCGGCGAAAGATGAACTACGAGCTTGTACAACTTTACGGCAAACTCAGCATTGTACATTGTTTTGAAAGTATTTATCTTCAACCCAATCTTCACTGCTTCGCGCTTTGGTCTGGTGTGCTGCTCTGCCACCACCTCAAATGTTCTGCCGCCAATCTCCACGTCGTCGGAAAAGCAGATAAATCTACTGGATCTGTTGAAAGTCGTGCCACTTATATTGAATGCCACTCGTCTCATGACACCTTCAAGTGCAATGTTGAACAGCAGGCAAGAGATTCCATCACCTTAACCAAGCTCCCTGCGTTACATCCATCGTAGGCTTGATTAGTCTGGTCAGCTTTCCTGGAAAGCCGTTCTCGTCCATGATATTCCGCTACGCTGCTGATAGCTGTTTTCATGGCGTTCCAACAGTCGAGAGGGGCTTCGTCGAGCTCATCCTCTTCCGGCAGCGCAGTTTTGAGCGAGTGCGCGTAGCCTGCGGAGACGTCAGGTTGCTTCAGTCACGTGAGATTGTATCGTGGCGGGCGACGCTACGGAAATTTGTACACTACGGAGAGTTTTGGGCGCATCGTCACCATCACTAGGTACGTTGTGGGTGATAATAGGTCCGTTTGCTGTTGGTGCCATGATAGGTTCTGACGTCGAAGATGTCTGAGAAGTGCCGACCATCTATCAAAACATGGTTCTTGTGATTTCGTTTGGTTTGGTGAACTCCAGGAGTACCGATGTTGAAGGCTGTGCTGGAAGAAGGTACTACGTACGGCCATGTTCTTGGAGGTGGCGAAGTCGATAAGTCGTAGGCCGTTGTCGTTGGTCAGCTGTCGTGTGCTGAAATTTCCAAACGGTTTATATCCCTCCTCCTGGCCAGCCTGAGCGTTGAAATCCCCAATGATGATCTTTATGTCATGACTTAGGCAGCGGGCGTATTCTCGCTCCAGCTGCACGTAGAATTCTTCTGTGTCATTATCAGTACTTCCAAGGTGAGGGCTATTCGCGCTAATGATGCTGATGTTGAAGAACCGGCCCTTGATCCTCAACCTGCACATTCTTGGATTGAACCTCCCTATCACTTGCTTCTGCATCTCACCCATCACTATAAAAGTTGTTCCCAGCTCATGTGTATTTCTGCAACTCTGGTAAATGGTATGACCATCCCGAAACGTACGCAGCGTAGATCCTTTCCAGCACATCTTGTGCAGCGCTACGATGTCACGCTTGCGGTTCTTCAACTCATCGAAAAGCACGCAAGTTCCTTAAAAAATTGAACAACATACAAATGCTTCGTGCTTTCAACAGCACATGTGGTATTGAATACGAAGCCAACTTCATATATAGTACAAATCAATTTCGTTGCAGAAGCCGAAAACAACGAATTTATTGGTTAGTCAAACGATCAATTTCGTTATATGAAATAAATTTTATTTTCAGTGTGCAGGTTCCAAAGAAAAGAGCAGTGGCTTTAACAAGCCTTTCAAACTGATTTTAAGTTACAGGAGGACCTTCTTCTGGAACTTGGAGTGGGAGATAGACTCAACCTCGCTGCTCACCTCCTTGTTGGGGATTGTGAAATATTTAGTGCCCTGACAGTTGTTGCTGTCCAGTGTCAAATATTTCTCATCGCCCATCGCCTTCACCTCCTCGACCATTGTCTGTATCCGCTGCTTCTGGATGCGCTTCAGCTTGTGTTGGACTGTCAAAGGACCGGTAGCAGGCTTTTTCTCGATGCTCTTTCGTTCGTTCAGCAAGGTGATGATCATTTATATGCCTGATCAGCCGTATCCCATCGACACGAAGAACCCCATGATGGCGGATTTCTTCGCCTCGGGGTGCAGGCGGTAGTATCAACATAAATTCCACCGAATAGAGGTTTTATACTGCTTCTGGCATGGCTTCTGGAAAATATCTGATATTGCTGTTAAAATTACTCGGAAACAACAGGGGTACTATCAGCGGCTCGATAGTCATGATAAAAATGGATACAGTTTTTGGCTCAGGAAGTACCAGCACATCGGTCCCAAGCTCGTTCCCAAGCTTAATGATTCGTTCCTAGTAACGTAGCTCACACGAATACACCCTCAAATATTCTTTTAAAATAACCTAGCCAATGAAAACAAAAACAAAGATTCAAGTACCGAAAAACGCAAGAATGTATTGCAAGGCGCAGGCTGCAAGCTCCAGTTCAAACTTAGGGGTTCTACAACAGTGAACCAAATTCAAATCGCTAGTTGCATATTGATTGTTATTACTATGATTGGGATTATTTTAGGATTAACATCGCTTTGATTGATAAAATTACATATATTCAGTCTGGTGTACGGATTTCAGATCTGCACTGTATATTTTTCAAATCTCAGATATTTGCAAAAATTAATGAGTTCCAACGATAAATTCAGTTTTTGGGAGCTGAGAGAGTTCTGATTCACCGCCAGTCCACGGAAACAAATCGGTTTCTTTTTGCATGAATAAAAAACCATGAAACGAACTCTTATCTTATATTATGAATTCGTGATTTTTATTCATGGTTTCATGGTTGAAATGATAGATGCGAGTCATGAACTAAGGAATTGTTAATTTGCCGCTAATCTAAAGTTCTGACATCAGCTTCATTAATCATGTATCTAATCAAGAATTACATTAGCGTAGTAATTACATCCACCAGGTACACCCAAAATAAAAAGCAAGAATGTAATGCAATTTCGAATGATTTTGTTTCATTTCTCGTAATGGATCGTAACTTGGAGAAAAAAATGCAACATTGGTCGTGGGCAAAAAAGCTTCACATCAATTTGCTATGAAAAATTCGATGTGTACGTGGGTTGTGCAGTGTATTAGTTGTTGAGGGTTCACAAAAAAACAAAAATTCATTTCCGTTTTCTACAAGATTCGAACCGTGGCGCCGCCAGCGTCACGGCTCTAGCTAGTAACCACTCTGCCACATTAACAAGTTGAAATAACCGGAATAAAAACCCTACAGTTGCTTCGATTGTAGAGGCGCTCAGTAGTACAGCAACAAAGCAAATGTCGCTCGCACACACTTGCATGGCTTCGCGTGGTGATCAAGAAGGGCAAACTTGATGAGAGGGAGATGGGAGTGCGATGACGAGTGAAAATCAAAAAAGAACACTTGACAGCGGAATTACAACAGTGCACTGCAGTGGTCAATAGCGTTGTGGCATTGTCTCATCGATATTGAACCAACGGTTGCTTCGACTGTCGAGGCACTAAGCACACAGCGCTAAATTTGTTTGGAGGAATCTGTGTGCTGCCAATGGCTTGCACACACTTACATGGCTTCGTTTATACCATAAAACGCTTTGTGGATCATGATGGGCAAAAGTGCCTTTTCTGAACCATGCAGATTTCTCAAGATATGATTGCAAAAACTGCAATTACATTTCTTGCAACCTTTTCAACACAGCTCTTCACATCAACCCTAGATTCGAATCCTAACGGTGGATTTATTTTTTTGTTTACATTAAAAGTCGATATAGTAGATTTGCCAGATTCATGAATCCAGTTTTCAGTATCAGGAAATCGGTTCATGGTTTTAACCCGATTAACTCCTGATTTCATTGCGGCGGAAAAATAGTTCATGCTATCATGAATATTGTTCAAGGTTGGTTAGTCAAACGATCAATTTCGTACAAAAACACAACAAATGCATGAAATTATGACATGTTTTTTCTAATTTTGAAGAACAAATTATCTCCCGTGTCGATTGTATGACCATTAAAAATTGTATTTTATGAAAATATCTGAAAGCACAATGAGACTCAATTCACAGAGCATCAGACCAAATCAAACCAAATACCATAGGAGACCTGACTGTACATGACATTTATCTTCAGTCCTAACTAGCATGTACTGCCTTCATGAAAAGCTCCAAGCTCTCGTATGACCCGATTTAAAGTTTACATGAGTACAATCTGTAAACAAACAATGGTGTCACGTTGCAAACTGGCTGAATATATGCCCGGCTTTCGTTGATCCTAAAAAAAAAGAATGCCTTTGTTGCATGTGTTCACCCAGACTGCTCTTCCCATCGAGTGAATGTTGAACCAAACCAAATAGAACCACCACAAACACTAACAACAACAGGAACCACCAACAGGAATGCTCACCAACGCTCTTTATATGCACTAGACGATTCAGCAAAAGTTTCAATTGCCCTGTTAAGGGTGCCAAAACTGAACAAAAAATACACGTTGTCTGTCTGTGTGTCCACCTATAGCTCGTCATAAATTTAATTTATGTGTATGGCCACGAACAAACTATGAATAAACATGAAGAATACCAGCAGCGATGCATTCTTTCCACGCTCATGCGGATATGGAAAAACAAAAGGATGCCTTCTGATACCGTGTTACTTATTTTCCGGAGTTTCGAGTGACAATGCAGTCATCGAGAGTTCACGACAAGTTTTAATGAGTGTTATTCAGTCATAAATAAACACGAGTGTTTGTCGCAATTTATTGAGGCTGGAAAAATCATGGTAAAGATAGTTTTGGATGTTCTATCCGTATCAGACATTATTCATGTTCAAAATACGTAAATGCTATCTATCATCGGTAAGCCGCCGGCGGAGAGACATAGCTGTCACATCCATATGACTTCCATTCAGGCATCTTCGTCGTAATCCTGAATACGAAACCATATCATCATCCGACCCGTCTACATAGACATAGCAGCCAGCTTCACAACTGGTTATAAACATATAGACATTTCCGAGCACTTTTCATAACAGATCCTTCGATGCGGCACCCCTTGGTGCGATTTACAACGTATCAGTAAATATCGGAAAGGAATCTGAAAGGTTAAAGAATCTTTGGGAACGGAAGCGAATTGTGAAAAAATGACGTAAAACGTCATGTCGGAAAGAGATGAAAAATGGGAAAGGTGAGACGCTCCCATTGTTGACCAAAAGGTGCAAGACCACATAGGTTAAGTTTGGTCACGCAAGCGACTAATGTCACTTAAAGGACCTTCTCGAGCCGTGATTGTATCTTTCTTCTTGAAAAGCCTAATTCCAGCTCATTCAGCCTATCTGTGGATCGTCAACATACGTGGTATAAATAAAACATTCTTTATAGAAGAAGAATGCTTCAAAAGCATAACGAGCATCTTTTTGCTCCCATCATCGTCAGCACAAAGCAAGTGATTCCTCTTAGCAACGGTAGGGGTTGTGATATTTTGAATTTAAATGGTAAATGACAAATTACATAAGGAATCTTGATATTTCATTCGATTGCAGCATCGGCATTGCATCCTATGGTATTAATGTTTTTGAAACCAATATTTAAGTGGTGTCAAACAAGTAGCAAATCAGACGACAATTTCCACTATGCAATCGATCTTTATCCGTTATGGTATTGAATTCTTGGGTTATTCGTAAACATGAAAACGATGGATGCACAAAATAGTAGGAAAATTGAGGTTTTGTGATTTCTAATACACACTAAATATGGCTAATCGAATGTTCAGTTTTCGTACAAAAAATGATTACACATTGTTTGTGAAATCTGGGGCAATTTGCGATAAGGGCGAACATGCAGAATGTAAACAGAAGGAGAATGATTATTGTAATATTGCAAGCAGAATTTCAAATCGTAATTAACAAATTACCGTATAAATTCAAAAACAATCTAGCAAACAAACAAAGAACGAAGCTAGCTTCTGATTCATATGTAATACTGATGGAAAATTCGTTCATTTTTCATTGAAATTTGCTCATTTTTTACATTCGCCTGTCAATGTTACTATGTTTGATAACGCCATTTTCAATGTTAGCCCCACAAGGACTGGAAATAATTTTATCGCCCTATACTATTCACCTTTTTTGACATTTTCATAGGTTCCAGTATTTATTTTGTCAGTATCGCCTTGAACCTTACGCCAAGTTTGTGTTTTGATTTAAATTGCGCCTTTGACTAAATCAACTTTGTAAATTGTTTTGATAACGAAATAACTCTACGCCCTTTGCTGCGAAAACAATTTTCAATGAATAAAATTAAAGCACAATCAAGACAAAATGTTCACAACTCATGATTTAGTGGTAATAATTATGTATTGCATTGAAAAATCATTTTGTTTACATATTACATGAACGCCCCAATCGCAAATTGCTCCTGAAATATAATTGGAAAGATATACACACTTATAACTTACTTTTTTCACAATAATCGGTACTCTTTGAGGAACGTAGATAGCAAGATTATTTTGAAAAATTTGGTCTTCTGAACTGATAAATACGCAACTAAAAATATACTCCAACGAGTGTATGGTTTTGACGTATTGAATTCTATTTGACGTATTTGAATTCGGTTTGGTTCAAAACTATACTCTGATCTCATTAAGCTTTAGTGACGTTTAACGCCCGCCCACTACCGTGTACCACAGATAACCTAAAAGTTGGCTTACCATTATTATTATTTTTACAGGTGTTTGTTATGTTTTCCGCGTATTACCACATTTCCAGAAGACACACTACCCCACCCAGACGTGATAAGCTTAATGGGAACTTTTCAAAGTTGCTTCGATATTCCTTCAACATGAATGTTTGTAAATATGAATGACAAGAATTCTTCTTGTCAAGCAAGCTGTAGAAAATCTTGAAATTTGTCAAATTATGTTGCTCACGAACCTCTTTTGTTTTGAGTATTTTCCTCTCAAGCTCTCTCAATGGCGCTTGGTTATGTTCAATCCCAAGTGATTTCAAAAAAGTTTGTTCACATGCTTTTATCGTCAGCTAGAGAGCGGCTCCCAATATTTAAGTAGAATATATAAATTATAACGATTATCGTGAGCATGCATATTCAGGGCAACAACCTGTCGTAACTGAATATTTTCGACTCTCATGCACAGTTTTAGGCACTCGTTTAAAGAGAAAAATCAAGAAGTGCGAACTATCTAAGTTGAAGCAGCCCAGGTTCAGATAACCTGATTTGACACAGCTTCTTATACGAGTAATATTTTGTTAAACTTGTTTCTAATATTCGACAAATTACAGATTGTACTGTTTGAATTCGCAAGGAAATTCTATAGCAGAAAGCCAACTCAAACCGATTGTCATGGACATTATTGACAAAGCTGAAAGTCACAATCTACTCACGCATTTCGTCACATCTTATTGTGGTAGCTCAAATAAAATATTGTGGAATGAGTTCACTGTAATGGTCAAATACAATGGTAACGAAAGCAGAACGGCAACGGCAAGGGAAAAGCCCAATCTCTGAGTAAACCTGCTTGTCGGAAAGAAAACAGGCTAGATCCAAGCCAAAGTTTGGGCGGTAAGCGCAGTAAAAAGTATGCACCAGGGTGATTTATCGATTGAGCATACGTGTGATCCAAGAAGAAGGCTGGATTTTACATCCGATCCAATGCATATTTAAAAAAAATTGGATGCATGGATCTACAATAAGCAGATCTTTTTGCTCAACTGGTATTTTCGAAACGCTGTTCGCAGTCAAATGTCAAATGGGACCACATGACGGTAGTAGTAGTGTCCGATACAATGCTGTGTTGATTTCTGATTTGGACCGATTCAGTTTTTTTTAGTTCCTTGATTATCAAGATTTTCAGCGCAGGGCTGGTTCATCTCCCGTCGTAGCCAATCAAATACCTTTTGGGTATTTTCGTAACTTGTCCGGGGGTGAGATTCGAACTCGTGACTTTGGAGTGAGAGGTAAGAATACTAACCACTACGCCAGGGTCGCCCCTTGAACCGATTTATAACAACAGTAAGGATGCTATTTGAGGTCACTCACAAAGTGTGATGGTGGTTTTTCGTTTGGAAAAAAATTTGATTGATGTTAATGCTTGAAGACAATTTGGATCAATTTATACCAACACTCAGGATGTAGTTAGAGACATTCACAAAATGGGCTATACTCGTTCCAAGATATGGTATCATGGCGAGTATGGTGAACTTATAAGTTGGAGGTCAGTTGCAATAATTATTTTCCCCATCATCGGCCTACCACACCCGGCGAACCCCCACATACCAGGAAGTCGCTTTGTTGTTTATTTATGCGTTCACTCGATCACTTGCGCCATAACCATAACAATAGACACTGCGCTATACCTGATAACAAAATAGTGCGCAACAAAGCATCGAAACAACCATTCACAGCCGATGCAAGAAGCAACTACACTCTACAAACTATTTTACTACTGGAACTGATATCTGTATGAAGCAAGTAAAACCTTCCAAAGAGAGCAATCTATGCTTATCCATTTAAAGTAACGATTGAAAGATTTGGTGAAATTAGAATCCTTTCGTGCCTTCTGGCAACTTTATGTTTCTATTGATTTTCAAGCTCATCGTTTTAGCAGCAAACGGAGGAGACTTAGACCCATACCCAATGATTTCATTATCTCAAATCCACATAACCAGTTGCAATGTTTTGTGTGAATAGTAGGCGGAATATTAAAATTTGAGATAACCCAATGCAGACGATTTCCAAATTTGGCAAATCGACCGACATCGGGTGGATAATCACTTAGTACCTCAGCAAAATACTAAGAAGCAGATCGGAACCTGTAGGAAACTACAGGTCTTATCCACGTCTTGTGTATTGAACACTTGTTACACTTGATTCCTTAGGGTTTTGTGGAGAAGTCATGTATGTGTTTCAAACTAGTCCAATTACGCACCCAATTTCTTCACACAGTACGGTGAAATATCAATTGTAGCCTAGTAAGTTTCTCGGACAAACCGTTCTGGTTCTTAATCTTCCCTCAACTCTTGTGCTGATTTTGAAATGGAGTCTAGACTATATCGCACCAATCAATACAATATGGCTATTGCCTTGAAGTGCTTCATAGAACCCTAAAGTTTTTGTAATGGTTAAAAAAGATAGCAATTAATCAATAGGAGCTGTAAAGTGTTCCACCAAATAGAAAAGAACGACGAAGTGTACGTCAAACAATACAGCTACTGTTCGTGGCAATCTTGGAAGTTCTGACAGCACACAGGCGCGTGTCCCACCGCAAACACAAATGTTAAGGAATTTTATTTGTTTTGTTTTTCTCTATCTGCGTGATCTCATGCTGCTATTGGAACCCAAATCACTCTTTGTAGTTTTCCGGAATCTTTACATTTACAGCAAGTTGAATATTAGAAATAGTCAGCCAAGGAAGATTATTGGAATTAATATATGCCCAATCGTCAACACAGTGAATTCGAGATTAGAATTTCTTTTTAAAATCATAAGAGCAAAAACAACACTTCAGTGAAGTCAATTTCCTTTCGCAGGAAAACGAACATCAATTTAAGTTATAGATGAAACAAACTAACGAGTTTCCCTTTCAAGAAAATTAATTTGCTTTTCTTAGGAAAAGCAATCATTGCTTCCTGCCCTATTAACGATTATCAGGGTAATGAACTTCTATCAATTACCAGACTCCAGCATTCAAACTGGTCTAAAATATACGTTTCTGTCCCTATCCCCGGCATAGAGTGAGACAATTGGTCGAATTATACGAACTCATCACAATCACATAAAGGTCCAGTGTGACCAACTGATCGCATGAGTATCCCGGAAAGCTGTCGTAATTTTTCATTGTGACGGAAATTAATGAGTTCATTAAGAGCTTTGGCTACGCGCCCACTTTTTTGGCGGATGTCATCTGCTATTTATTGGTGGTTATGTTAGTAAAGAAAAAAAAGACAAAAAAACACTCAACAGGGGCGAGCCCGTCGTACGGCAGCGATTAATAAACCAAGGTTCGTTGAATTTCAGCACTCAACCGATCGAATGCGAACCGATAAGCGACACGAAAAAGCATGCTCAAAATTATGTCTTTTATCTAATGAAGCCAAGTGACAACAAACAATGTCCATGGGAGGAATTAGCCATCGATGAAACCAAGATAATAACATCGTTTTGCTCCAAGCTCGAGAAGGACCGATCTATCGTTAAAGATGTTGTCAGCAGTTGGGATTGTAGCTGTTGCTATACTAGTTGATGAATTAAGTTTTGAGTGAGCAGTAAAAAGACGACTTCATTCTGAAACCATCAATATCCTTCGCAAATGAGTTTTCCGCCAAATCATCATTCCTCTGTGCTTCTAGGTAATAACTTTTTGAATTGGGATGACTCCAAATTTTTTATTGCACCCGAAGCACTATTAACCTGATTAATTGCATAATCCGGCTCCCGTATGTGTGAAGCTCCAAAAGTCGTCAACACGCAGAGCACCGACCCAGTCATGAATTGAGCCACATAAGTTACGGAAGAATGGTTCTCAAGCGGAAGCTGCGAGTCGGAAACAGTCGTTGAAAATTTTCCGATGGGAATAACTACTTTTGTTGCCACACGAGTCAAGACCATTTTTTGAATATCGTTTCATTGCGCTAGTATTTACTTGAAGAAATACTGTTTATAAGGTGACTATAGGGTAGTTTTTAAATGGACCTTATAGAGTTAAACTTTGTGAAGGAATGGTAGTTGACATGTTTTCGTTTGCTTAAATAGGCTAGTTTTGATGTGATTGCTTACAAACGCTTCCGGCTGTTAATTTCATATTATGTATAGCATATGCAACCCTCAAGCCCTGTAGTATGTGTAGCTATTGATATTTTTTTATGATCCAAACCATAGTTCGATATGTCTTAACTTCTCATATTTATTTAAATTTTGTCTTTCTATTTTTCAGGTATGTTCACCGCAAGCCATCAGGAATAAACAAACACTTCAATTGAACGATCTACAATGCTACCAAGACAAGTTTTTACGAGCTTCACAGTAGGTACTCGAAAAAAATGCAACACTTTCTTTTGTGTATAACTTTTTATTGCATGGGTAAAAATTGATGAAATTTTGGGTAAAACTAGTTTAGAGTGTAATGTTTACATGTGCAAAATTTCACAATCTGTCTAGTGGTTATCGAGATGGCTTCCAAGCAAGAAGTGCTTCGACAAAAAAAATTTGGGCGCGGTCGTGGAAAATCCAGGCCAGTCCCACAGGTGGATCGCGAAACAGTTGGGAATCGACAATTCGACCGTGTCCCGTGTGGTAAAATCGTTCAAGGAGACCCAGACGACCCAGCGGCGAGCTGGCAGCGGAAGAAAAAAGAGAAGACGACCGACCCCGTGAACGCAAGGAAGGTGAGGGATTACTTCAAGCGCAATCAGATTCGGGACGTGGCCAAGAAGGTCAATTCTTCCGTCTGGTTCGTCCAGCAGACAATGAAGCGGGCCGGACTTCATGGTAAGCAACGCGCCTAACCGAACCGATAAACAGAATACGGTGGCCAAATCCCGCGCCAGGAAGCTGTACCGCGAGTGGTTGGTGCAGCCGAAATGCATCGTAATGGACGACGAGACGTACATTAAAGCGGACGCCAAGAGATCCCCGGCCTGGAGTTTTTCGTCGGCAAGTCCCGCCTGGATGTTCGACAAATTTGCCAAGAAGTACTTGGTGTGGCAGGCGATCTGTGGGTGCGGCAAATTCAGCAAGCCGTACATAACGACCGGCACCATCAACGGCCAAATATATAAAGAAGAATGCCTCCAGAAGCGCCTGCTGCCCTTCCTCCGGTCCCACGAAGGTGACACTCTGTTTTGGCCGGATCTGGCATCGTGCCATTACGTGAAACCGGTGATGGAGTGGTACGAAGCCAACGATGTTGTTTTTGTGCCGAAGGAGGCAAATCCGCCAAACTCGCCAGAACTTCGCCCAATAGAAAAACTCTGGGCGATTATGAAGGGCAAGCTCCGGAAAACAGGGAAGGTCTTCAAAAACGACAAGGATTTGAAGAAAGAGTGGATGAAAGTGTGTAAGAAAGATGGCGCAAGTGTTGCACAGGATTTGATGGGTAGCGTTAAGTCCAAGGTGCGGGCATTTAGCCTAGGAGAGGAGGTTGAATAAACCAACTTTGCAAAAACATAGCTAATATGTGTTTATTTTTTCCCTGAGAGTTTCAAAATGATCACAATATAGTGCGGTCGAAAAGGCTCTCTTTACTTGCACAATAGCGATCAAGTGACAGAAAGGTGAACCATACTCTCAACCATGCCGGCTTCTTGGAAGCCGGCATAAAGGATTTTTTTTCGGAAATGTTCTGTTTTACAAGCATACTAGCGCCACGTTAAGAAAGAATTCCGAACTTTTTGAAAGTCCTTTACTTTCTGAACAAGTTTTCTGAAGGTTCCGATCACAATATAAACTCGTTGAAAAATGTTCTAGCGCCTCGTAGTGACTGAATGATACTCGTTAGTTTCTGAAAGTTCTTGACTTCTAAAACACATTTTGCTGAAGTTTCCCTTTTCTATGTGGTTGGATTACGATATAAAATCGTTCAAAAATGCACTCTTTTACATGTCCACTAGCGCCACATACTGACACAATTCCAAACCACCTTCTCCACCTTCTGAACAACTTTGCTGAAGGTTTTAATTTTCTTGGTGGTCAGGATTACGCTATAAGCTCGTTCAAAAATACTCTTTTCTACATGCTTACTAGCGCCACGTAGTCAGAACCATATTCTCCACTTTGGTCGAGTACGAGTAGTTTAAAAGTGCGATTTCAGCGAATGAATATTAACTGCGATGAATCATCCCACTGCTGTTGACATTATTTCGGTTGGTTGGTATAAGCTTCCGAAGTTCCAGCTGCGTATCGACTAACTTAAGAATGAACCGTTTATAAACATTAATCAACGCCAAAAACTCCCGAAGCTTTTTGATCGTTGATGGGCGTTCATATTCGGAAATAGATGATGACGCCTACTCCTCGACCCATTAAAAACCCACCCGTGCCTCGAGCCCTGACCACCTCCCCGGAACCACCTTTCGGTTTTACTTCAGGAAGAGGACTAGTGTGTATTACGCACACCCACTATGTCTAACTACTAGGTCTTTAGTAGTTAGCTCCACTGACCTGACGCTGATTCGATTGAGCAGGGTTCGAGACGTCCGTCGTAGGTCAGATCATCCGCGATCCTAGCTACCCGACCACTTACGGTACCTGCCGAACCTCGCGTCATATTCGCCCTTCCTCCGATCCCTAACTCCAGGACCAGGACCGGGGTGGAACGTCTGGGGATAAGTGGATACCCAGGGTCACCCTGTTCCTCATGTCACGACAGTTTACGGCTTCCGCGCCGTATGGCGCGCTTCCTCCCGTTGTACTTTGTTTAGCCGTTAAGGCGAGCTTAACGTTTCCAGGGTGCATCGCGGGGAGTAGAACTAAAACTATCACCCCCTCAGGAGACTCTGACGTGATGAAAATATCGTCAATGAATACCATAACGAATCCTAGATCATCCAGGATATTATTCTTGAAACGCTGAAATGTTTGGCTCACGTTGCATAGACAAAACTGCATCCTGGTGAATTCGTACAATCCAAACGGCTGTCTTCGGGATATGGTTATAGGCTCGCTCCAAGTCAAGTGTAATAAAAATGTTCTTACCTTGCAAAGAGTTCCGGATGTCGTGGACGTGAGGTACAGGATGGCGATCGATTACATCACCTCATACACGGTGTTCAATAAGTTCGAATACAAGTTTTCATCATTGCGTAGGTATGCGCCATGTACATATTCTGCATTGGTATTGGTGTCAGCTTTAGCTTCATTCATACGCTACCGAATGTGCGCGGTGTTGACATTCTGTTAGTTGTTGTTCGTTTGTTACGCGCGATGAAAGAGTATCGGGACTTCGTAATTAAGCGTTTTTTGAACGGTGAGCGACCCGGCGATATATTCCGGCTGCTGAAATCGCATGGGGTCAAGCGGAACTTTGTCTACACGACCATCAGGCGATACCGGGAGACGTCCTCGACCAATGACCGTGCGAGATCCGGTCGGCCGCGTTCAGCGAGGACGCCACGGGTCATCAAGATCGTGAGGGAGCGAATTCGGCGCAAAAAGAACCGCTCAATCCGGAAAATGGCTGCAGATCTCAACGTTTCCATTGGAACCGCTCACACCATACTCACCAAGGACCTTGGTTTCAGGCCTTACAAAAAACGTAAGGTCCATGGCGTTTCGGAGGCTACCAGCAAAAAGCGGTTGGATCGAGCTAAGAGGATCCTCTCTCGGCACGCTGGTCAGGAGTTTGTTTTTTCGGACGAGAAACTGTTCGTGCTGCAGCAGCCGCACAATGTGCAAAATGACCGGGTGTGGGCGCCATCGAGGGACAGCATTCCTGAATCCAATATAAACATCCCTCGGTTCCAAAGTGCCGCGTCGGTGATGGTTTGGGGGCAGTATGCAAACGTGGTAAGCTACCCTTGGTGTTTATTGAAAAAAACGTCAAAATCAACGCGGCGTACTACAAAACTGAGGTTTTGGAAAAGGTTGTTGCCCCCAGTCTCCGAAGCCTCTACGGCGATGAGCACTACGTGTTCCAGCAGGACGGTGCACCAGCCCATACGGCAAATGTGGTTCAAGCCTGGTGTCGGGACAATTTAACCGACTTTCTGGACAAAACTTTGTGGCCTCCCAGCTCCCCGGACTTGAATCCTCTCGACTTTTTTGTTTGGTCCTATATGATGGCGAAGCTGAACGAATACAAGGTCAGCACTTTGGATCATTTCAAGACGGTAATTCTCAAAATCTGGGACGAAATGCCCATGCAGTCCGTGCGTGCCGCCTGCGACGCGTTCGAGAAACGTTTGAAGCTCGTTAAGGAGTACAAAGGGGGGGTCATTCCAAGAGAAATGTTGTAAACGTTCCTTGTAAACATAGCTTTCAATAACATAAATCCAAAAAATAAAAAAACATGTTTTCATTTTTTTAACAAATTTTGAAAGTGTATCCGAACTTATTGAACACCGTGTATGTCACCCGGCGTCGGCCCGCCCTTGGGGGGCAGCGCCCCCCCCCCCCGCCCGACCCCAGGCCCCCACGCCACCGCCAACCCAGCCGGGGGACCCGCTTCGTTGAAAAAGTCTTTTATCTCGGAACCGTTTGCAGAGTGAAGGACGGACGATATCCGTACAGAGAGCTTGTCTGTCGTGTCGCCGGTACAATCGACACATCGGAATCAATGAGGCAACGAATGTCACTTGTTTTGTCAAGTAACTTGCGACGCTGGCTTGAAAAAGCTCCACCCACCTCAGCCGACTCAGGTGGGCAGAAACTTGGTTTTTCGATGATCTGTATTGGCACGGTTCCTTGCATCGTTCTGCATGTTGGCCATATTTACGGAGATTCCAGCAAATATCAGTTCCCCTCCGTGAGCCCGTACGTGAACGCGACGCCGACCGATTGCGATGACGACCAGGATCGATCAAGGAACCAGATGAAAGACGTTGAAACTCTGTACTAAGCACCTCCAGATGCTCATTCATTTGCTGCACCTGCTCGTTCACACCAGCTGAAATTGAAACCGCTGTGGACTGTGGGATCTCCACCATCTTGCCGGACATCTCCGCGAGTCTTTGATGGACTTGTACATCTCCTGTTGAGATGGGGCTGATACCAAGTCGGCGATATGCCAAATTATCAATATGATAAAATTTGATTTCGTCCTTCGTGACATTTGGCACGACGAACTGCGCTTCCGCCTGCGCAAACCACATTTCAGGATCCGCCTTCCAGGACTCTGGAAGATAGACTCAGTCCGCAGCGGCGCTTGCTGCTGTATTATTTGTTGTCATGGCGATGAAAGCGAGATTAGAATCACCAAAGTCGAACCAAAAACCGTAACGAATGAAAAGAACAGATATTCCGCGAATTTGCAGGCGCGCGTTGCCGGGTAATCGCGGAATCGCGTCAGGATCACCAATTGTGGTAGACGGAAACAATCGGAACCAATAAACCGAGTTTATGTTTAATAATATGAGCGTTTTTATTCCGCTTCCATTTCACACCTGTTTAGTTTTCTTTGCCCGATACTCTACTACTTCTTTCTCTCCACTCTCCAAAGCTTGACGTTACGATGCGATGGGGGTGCGTCACAAATTACACCCCATAATGTCACCTTAATTTTGTCAATTTTCGCTGAATTCCTTCAAGTGCTGGCGACAACTATCAGATGAGATCATAGAATTCTATTTCCATGTTCCTTCTTCCAATCCATCCCCAAAAAATGTCACCTACTTTAACCTCGACCGCGAGTAAACGGTCCAAATCCTACCAAACGTTGTACACTGATAGGCAAAATAAAGTGCCCACCTCATCGTTTTTTCTATTTCTCTCATTTACTTGGTTCAAATTAAAGTAAACACACTGTATTTTTTTTATTATCTTATTTTTTATATTCTTTTTAAGTTTCACTTATGGAATACTGAAAAAAAAGGAGTTTTACTTAAAGAAAAAAAAAATCAATTTGTGTTGAAAAAAAAAAATCTGGAGGTTTCGCTGATCCAGACGGGCCTTCAAGAGAAGTTCGTATTCCAGCAGGACAACGACCCGAAGCATACTGCCAAGAAGACCAAGTCTTTCTTCCGGTCTTGTCGGATCAAACCGCTGGAATGGCCTCCACAAAGCCCGGACCTCAATCCCATCGAGAATATGTGGGCGATTCTCGATGCCAGGGTTGACAAAACTGGTGTTACCAATAAAAATAACTATTTTGAAGCCCTGGAGCGCGCCTGGGAAGAGCTAGATCCACAGCACCTAAAGAAACTGGTCGAGAGCATGTCGAAGCGCCTGCAGGAGGTCCTGAAGATCAAAGGAGGACACACCAATTATTGAAATGCTTTTATTTTACTCTAATTTATGTTTTCTGTAGCCTAAATGAAGTGGGCACTTTATTTTGTCACTGTTTTTTTTTTTCAACAAAAATTGTTTTTTTTTTCTTTAAGTAAAACTCCTTTTTTTTCAGTATTCCATAAGTGAAACTTAAAAAGAATATAAAAATAAGATAATAAAAAAAATAAAGTGTGTTTACTTTAATTTGAACCAAGTAAATGAGAGAAATAGAAAAAACGAAGAGGTGGGCACTTTATTTTGCCTAGCAGTGTAATACCAAACTAAAATAAAACAATGGTGTATCGACTCCGCATAACTAACGTGATTGAGCCTACCAAATAATCCAACCAATCAAAAAAAAAATCTGAATTTATGACATACTAGTATATAGTATATAGTACATAGTATATGGCACACAGACCGAATGAAGGATCTAAGCTGACATTACATACCATAACCTTTTTCTAAGTCGTCAAAGGCGTGCCAAAATTGGGTCGACAGTGTAATAGAAAATGTTAGCCGTTTTCTTAAAATCAGGAACTTTTACATTTTCTTTTGTTTTCAAATGGTTTCACGTATTTTAATCAAGAATAGTTTATTCAATTATAAAAATGATAAACTGTTAATATTTATTTTGGCCGTATTGATGAAAATACCCGACCATTACTACAAGTTTTACCTATTCTTAGTAACAAAAAATACACTAAAATAAACAGTTATATGTAACATTTCAAATGTTGCTATTGAACTTTAACTTACTGGAAAAATTCCCACACACAGTTCCCTGGTACATGACCGAACAAAAGCTTTGGTAATTATCTTAAATAAACACGTTCGAAGCTAATTGATTTACCTGTCTCCTGGCTTCGGCTGATCTCTCCAGTGTCCAGCTCAAGGTTTGATTTTTTTTTCCAATTCCAATGTTTTTCCCTCCTGTTTGTGTCCCTTCCGTGTACATGCAGTTCCAATCAGCATTGTTTGTTTTTCCAGTTAGTTGCAAATGTTTGGTAAGCTATAGGATTTCATGTATTTTTGTTTCTGCTTGATCTCTTGATCTTTAGTGAACCGAGCCTCAAAAATGAAGGTAAAACAACCGAAGCAATGGCTGTTCAGCACCTCCTTTACCCATCGAGTAATTTCGGAACGTGATGACAACAAAAAAGATTAACGAATCCTTTGCGCTACTAGGATGTAGGCTTTGTCTTCAATGCCATCAGAGACCCACTCAAATCTATCGTTTCTCACTAGCTTTGATCAAGCGAAACCGAGGTACGATGGGAATCCTGGAGAAGTAGCAAATTGCCTTTTGTACGTGAGGAGGTTCAAGTTAACCTCATCCTTATTTTTACTTTTTCGCTTCGATTTTCTTTGAAGGAACCTAGCACCGGACGAACGTTCCCGTGCATAAATTTTCTTTTGCGTTTTGATTTATGGCAAAAGTACGAGTTGAAATGGTAAACACGTCTATTTTCAGGGAGAGATCGATCTGGAAAAGCAGCGTGGGTGACAAAACATAGCAGAGGGCAAAGTGTGAAAAATAATGCACTTGCCGCTAGAAGGAATGAGAAAAGTCTCACGGTAGAAAGGAGTCAAACATGATAAATTATTCATATTATTAAAAATGGTAAATCGACACGTAGGGAAGCTTTGTTTTTAGGTTGTGAGTCTTCCGAATGATAATGAAAAAAGAAAGGTTTTGTAAGAATTTTGTAAACAGTGAAGGCGAAATTTAGCATAATTGTATGCAGCCTTTAGGAGTAGTAATGAATGCCATTGCAGTGGGTCTCAATGAGTCATAACCGAGTTTGGAGGGATTTTTCCGAGGAGAAAGAATCCTTCGGAAGGGATGTTAAGCCGTTGGTCCCGGATCAGGTGTTGATGAGTGTGGTATCGGGAGTCAGAACCTAAATAAAGAAATAAGAAATTATGGAACATATGGAAGACTGAATGTAGAGCTATGCGGTAATGTACAAAATCGTGATTAACTAAAAAATCGACTCTGTAGTTAATTCAGACTTAATTGGACTAAATTTGAGAGTGGCAAAAAGAAGTCTTATTTTTATTGAAATCAAATAATTATAAACCGGAATGAGCCACTCGCAACCATCTGCTTTCAAGTGGAATGATGACGACAACTTGAACAAAGAAACTTGCATTATTTTAAATTCTCGTCGAATTGATTGTAACAAAAAATACTCTGGAAAAGTGTGTTAAATATTTACGAGTAAAGGGTGTTTCGATCAAAATTTGGTCGACTTATACTTGACGCATTTCCCTTCATCGTGCATTAAAAAAAATTGCACACCCCTCATTTTGAAGATGTGTGCTTGTAACATCATGCCTCTATTTTGATTTTGAAATTAGCACTTTAGTTATCAAAATGTCGTCGAAGGAAAAAAATTCCAAAATTTTAGTAGCCACCCGTTAAAGGATTTTAATCAGAGAAGTTGAATGGATAAGAATTTAAAAAAAAAAACATCAAAGGACATCCCGAATGATTGTACAAAGTGTTGACGAAAAACTACTTGAAAGCGGTATTCACGTCATTTTTATTGTTATCATAATATTCAGGATTTCTTTCAGCGAGTAAACGGAATGTGATTGTTCGGAAATTAAGCTGTTGGACACAGCATTAGAGGGCAGGATTATCATTTTTTCCTGCTTCAACAGAAAAGGATTTTTTCAAAAATTTTGGCTTCCCAACTTGCCTTGCAAGTTGCCGGGCAAGTTTGTTAGAAATATTTCCAATTGGTTGTTGCAAAAAATTCTACTGAGTTATAAACGCTCAAAAGCAGACCACTTCTCGTGACGCTCTCATATTTCGTACATGTGAAGTGTACTCCAATATAGAGAACAAACATTCCTAGTAACAATTTTAGTTTTTTTTCCAGCCATATAGCACTCCTCCCGGATTTGTTGATAAAACTACATTCAAAAATGTTTTGTCTACCAACTCCTCCTCTATACTTCTTTAAAGCTGAAATTTGTACAAAGTGGCCCACTCTATAGACGGTTGTGAAAATAAGTTGATTAAACCTTTATTTAACCTTTAAGATTTTGAAAATAATCTAGTTAAAGATGTTATGCCCATTTGAGAACCTTCATAATACCTATTGGCTACCATGAAAAACAATGTTTGATAGCAAAATTTCCAAAGTGTTTGAGTTTTTTACAGCGTTTCATGCTCCAAATCATATGCGTATTTAATTTTATGGTGAATATTGGCACGATAGTGCATACAATTAGCTTCATCGCTACTCTTTTCATGGTGCCTCTTGCCACCCACCAGCATCGGTTGGGATCAGAGCAGTAAATTAATGCGCCTCGGAAATTATGCGAGTTTACAAAAACCAAAACAAAATTAAAACAAATATATTCGTTAAATTAATCATGAATTTCCTGAAAATTGATAGTATTCTATTAAGTGATCTAAACGAATGCCGAAATTAGTCTCCGATCTACAGTTCATTGCAACTTCATTTAAGATTTGGTGCATTTATTTTTCCACATTTAAATTATTTGTTTTTCAATGTGGCGATTGGAAAAAATCACAGGTTTGTCAAAAAGCCAACTTATCTTCGCAATGACTACTATAAAAATATTTGGTCATGTTTTTTGCCGTTTGACTTCCCTCAATGCCAATTTGCCGTTTAATGGTTTTAAAATACTTTTTCAGCTGATCATAATAAGATTATATGAAAGAGTCCTAAAATGGCATTTCAAAAGAACATTTGACGAGTTCATAAAGTCACCTTTGATATAAGTAAAACAAAGTTGTGAAAACAAGATTTTAAGATCGTTGTAAACAAGTTGTGTAGGTTCTCATAAACCTTACTAAAATATGAAACCTATTGGCACCTCTTGGTGCCGTAATAAAACCAAATTGATTTCTAGTGGCTATCATAAAACTTTAATAAAACTTAATATAGCTGGATGGTTTCGGCAATGTCACTTGGGATGTCGTCTACGTCAAAAATAGTATAAATTGCAAAAATGTGGATGTTTGGAAATATTCCGAATACGAAAAAAACATGATGCATGAGCAGAACTAAATGGAAAATTTAAAGTATGTAAGTGTACGAAACTCCTCCTATCGAACCTACATCAGCAAATTTACGATTTCACATTGGAATATTTTTCACCACACGACACGTCTAAAATCATTATCGATATATGTCATGTTCTTGCCAAACTATTTTAATATTTTGTAGCCATTCCAAGATTTGAAAGATTTTTTTAATCAATTATAATTGTGTAGTAAGTTCATCAAGTATACTCCCAAATTCATGATATGTACTTTTTACTGGAGATCCTAGCGAGGTGAATTTATATGCAATTTATGGTGAATAGACAAATTACCAATCTCGACTAAATGTCTCAATCAATCCATAATATCTTAGCTGTTTTCGAGAATTTGCAATGGCAGTTCAGGTTCGGTCATGAAAATGTTAATCAAACACACTCTTTAGTTGTAAAATTGAAATGATCGTCTTCAAAAGGACTTACACATTGGGATGCATAAGAAATTTATGTTCTTTACGGTTTTCTTGGGCAGCATGACAACACCATGTGCGATGTTCACTCGAGATAGTAGTATATTTAACTCCTCATCGCTGCGAATGGTCGACTGTAAAATACGATGTATGATTCTGAGGTTCTAGTTTTTACGGACGGCATTTCCTATCCTTGAGGATTTTAGAGGCGAGATATTTCAACATAGTAGCTAGATTGGTTTTATCAAGCAATGGTTCTCCGCTCTTGCTTCGTTTTCCGTGCAACGAGCCATGGCGACTTGTCGACTTTGGTCAATCTGGAAATAAGTGGGTTACGCGAATGCAGTAGAAAGCAAAATTCACAAAAGAAGACGGGCACGGTTCAAAAATTAATCACTATCGCAGTGTTAGATGTGGAATGTATCTTAATAAAATTGAAAGGAGAAAACAATTTTGAACCATTTGGTACTTGTTTTTGAGGACCCTGATAGGGAAAACCAAAATTTGTCATATTCAGATTTGTATGAATGCAAAAGTTGGCCTTTTAAAGCACACAATTGAACTACTTATACGTCATTCAAATTTTAATGCACTAGAATTTCCGATCGAGTGGCGTAGGAATGAAGTAAATCTGTAGTCGAAAGATAAACACAAAAATGTCACTCTTTTGTTACCATTTTAGAGACATGGAGTTAAAGTGTTTTCAAATCATGGTACTTTGAGCATTCATGATGTTTTTAAATATAAAATCAATAAAAAGTAAAATATTTTGAAAATAGGTACATACAATACAATACCTTTGGAACGAATACTCCAGTCAAACCGGTCCCACACAATGAATATCAGGATTTTTGATATATTAAAAAAAAGTTGCAGTATAAACACTGTTTATGCAATACTTTCATTTTATTTTATTAACAGTTTATTTAATTCAACATCCTTATGGTAATTTTCAAATAGTTCATCCTATTGCCTTGATGTTAAGTAGTGAATTGTAAGCAATTCCATGTACAATTCAACACCCCAATTTTTGCTGATGGAGAATCGCGGTTAAGTTTTGAAGAGGGAAAACACACATCTATTTTTTTTTAAATAATTAAATATAAAGTTTATCGAAAACGGTAATACTAAAGCAGTTTATTCTATTTACTTTCTTTTGTTCAAAATTGGCTCAGAAATCATAATTTGCCATCGAACACATGTGTTTCCTTGAAAATGATCAATGTTTAAAAAATGCACCCAAAATCGCTTCTTCATTAACTCTTTTGTTTAAAATTTCTCCATCCACTCTAAGTCATGAAAATACGCGTTTAGTTGTCTAGTTTTTGTGTTACAAATTTGGCGAAAAAATGAAGATGTGCATTTTGATTTTATTTTATGTTCCATAGTAAAATTTGATAATAAATCTAAATATTATCAAGTTTTTACTACGGAACTTTTTTTTTCAACCAGTCTAATATTTTTTCCATAAACCCCTATTAGTTTCCTACAATTCGTTATCAGACAGTTTTTTTATACAATCAACAGTTTTCGAGTTAAAATTGTTTGAATAAAACTTGTGCAAAGGCACTTACGACCTTTTCAAAACTTACTCGAGAATCAATTTTTTCTTCCATCAGTGGAAAATGATCAGTTTCCGGCACAGAAAGCCTATGCAATGTTTTATCCCAATCAAGATATCAGGAGATAATCACTTAAAAAATCGACTTCTATCGATCATTTGGCATGGAATCCGTCAACTGTTTTACTAGTGGAACTAATATTTGCAACAAGTAAGTTTTATGTCCTAAAGAACAATCTATATCATAAATTACGAATGCAGGATTTGGCGAAATTTGCGGCCCTAGAAGCATTTCGCGACTTCTGGAAACATTATGCTTTTGTTGATTTCCAAGCTCATCGTTTTGGGGTTTGGGGAATTGGTCCAATACCCAATGATTTCATTATCACAAATCCACTCAACCAATCGCAATATTTTGTGATACTATTAGGCGGAATATTTTAATTTGAGAAAACTCAAATTTTGCAGATCGAGAGGCAATCGGTGTGTAACCACTTGGTACCTAATTGCAAGATGTTTAGAGGCGGACCGGAAGATTCTATGAGCTACCCCCCGTTAGTTTGGTTGGTTGTTTTCAATAATAATAATAATAATAATAATAATAATAATAATAATAATAATAATAATAATAATAATAATAATAATAATAATAATAATAATAATAATAATAATAATAGTAATCAACGTCCAAATTTGTTTTTATATCTTTATTAAGGTGACATTTAGCCTCCTGGGCTAGTTCGTTACCGATTATCCGAATTCAATGTTTTTTGTACAAATATTCTAAATTTTAATTATGTTCTAGAAAGTTATGCAGACTGCTAACTAACTATATAAATAAAATTAAGATCAATCTTAAAACAATGCCTTAACATCATTTCATGGATTCTTACAGTGGTGTTTTTCACCACTTAATCACCAGCAAATAATTAGACTTTCTTTATTATTACCCTATTTCAATTATTGAGTATTTTAATTGTTACCTCATGATAGTTATTCATTCCTGAGAATTCTGGATAAAATGATACATCTTTTCCCCGTGTTTTCGTTTCGCGTTTTGATTGGTTTAATTTTAGTTCATATTTGAACTTGAATGGTTGAAGTTTGAACGCATCGAACAATCGGCAAATTACTCCATTATAAAGTGATCGAATAAGAAGTATCATCGATCATTGCACACATATTTCGCAGCTTGGGAACATCAACATCTTCCACAAGAGTGCGATATCCTCGGTTTCAGAAGCAAAATCGGTGAACGCTTTTGACTTCCAGCAGCCAACATCAGATCGCATGTTGGTAAACCAACTGCGCTGGCAGTACTGTAAGAAGAACACCGTAGACGAAAGAGAGTGGAAGAAAAAAATCTGAGACAGATTACCCCATCAGGGCTCTCTGCCTGACCGGATTCATATGGGTAAGAACGAGACAATCATAGTCCTCCACGACACCAGTGCGCAGCTTTTAGCTCAAGGCCCGGTGCTTGCGCCGGCTGTGAAGGCGGAGTTTATGCGCATGCCTGCCACATAGCTTCCTTGTTATTCTCTCTTTCGCTAGCATCCCACTTTACGATTTTCATATCACACTACTCATGTTTCTTGATTGTTCCTCATCTCGTGCTGGCAGAGATTCTTTATTGATCTCGCGTCTGGAACAAACTGAGTTCGTTTAGGTTTTAGGTTTTTTAGAGGCATTGGCATGGGAAATATTCTATCGTCGTTTTGATAGAAGGAGTATATTCGAGCTCGTACATAATATGTTATATGGTAACTTTTCTCAAGTGTTAGGTCGATGAATGATTATTTTAATTAACCTGACTGAACCATGTAGTGAAATTATTTTTAAAGAGTTTGGTTAATCTTCGGTTAATTAATTAGTTGATTACTATACAATTCGTATCTCCAAATAGGGGAGGTACCTCATCGAATCTTCCGGTTCGCTTCTTAGCACCTTGCTATGTGCTGCCAGGTGGTTACCCACGGATTGCCTGTAGATCTGCCAAATCTGGAAGACATCTGCATTGAGTTATCTCAAATTATAATATTCCCCCCCACTATATCACAAAACATTACGATTAGTTGAGCGGATTGGAGATAATGAAGTCATTGGGTATAGGACAAAGTCTCCCCCGGTTGGTACTAAACAGATGAGCTTGGAAATCAATAGAGTCATAAATTTGTCAGAAGGCATGAGGTGCTGCTAGAAACTCTAATTTTTCCAAATCCTTCAATAATTTTGGTGCTTTAGAATACATTACTCTTTAAAACGTCCAACTTGCTGGATGCATTTATTAGTTCCACTAGTAAAATAGTTTGTACAATGTAGTTGTAAAAATATAAAGTGTTTTCCCAAAGAATAACCACTACCATACTTTGTAAGTGGATCCTACAGCATCCTAACTGTTGGTTTAAATCGGAATTTATAATTATACTTAATATTTAAATATCTCTATTGTGCATCTACGAAAAGTCACTTTTGTCTCATTTACCAAATTGAAACTTACATAAACCACCCACTAACAATTTTCAATTCTGAAATACTCATAGGAGTGAAGTATTATAGACAGGCTTTAGTACCAACGAGTACCGAACTCACATTCCTTCCCTACTCTGATTGATCCACAAGGACTTGGCCGTCAACGTTATTGATCCTATAGATGAGGACACCAAGAGTTGTACATTGAAAATGCTTCACCACTCCCAAGTGACATTTCTCTGGTTCTATTTGCAACTTCAGCTGACTTCGATCAATCATGGAGTAGGAAGCCACGGGTGGTTAATATGCTCATGTTCTAGTTACAATTCGTATCTCCAAATCGATAGTTTCTTATTATCTTTGAAAGTATTGGCAAATTTGGCTAGAATTTCCTTGAAATGATATGCAATCGTAAAAACCTACGTTTTCTTTCAAAATACAAATACTGAAGAATGCTTTACAATTTGAATCACACTGATATTAAAATCTAACAAAAAGATGTCACAATGAGATCTTTTGGTGCGAGTCTGACGGTGACGCGTTTCATACTCAAAACATCAACCAAACGGTGTGTTGAGTTAATCCATAAGAGATTTTGATTTTCCCAAGCAACACAGCTTGTATTAAACAAGTTGAAAGTACAGTCAAATGACAAAAACAGGTTATCAATTTAAGTATATAATACTTTATTTAATACTTTAATATGGCGTAAAAAGCGCAATAAGTGAAGCCTTATAAAACATAAAATGGAAAAAATTATCCTCATACAAAAATATAAACATTGCCAAGCGTGAGATTTGAACTTTGCTAAGCCAACTCCGATTGTTGGAAAGTCAACTCTGAATATCTATGATTTGCTTCCCGTTGGCAATGAAACTACAATCTTGTACAACAAATTAATCGTTATGAAAAAAAAACAACACGTTTTGTAAAACATGGTTGGTGTAATGTAATTTCAACAGTATGTAGAACTGCCCATAAAATTTTGTACTGTTCATGGTTTATAAATGTATGGAACCATGTTTTTAAGAACAATAATAAGGTTTTAATCACTTTTTAGCCCGATCGTTAGTCAGAGTGATACATAGAATACGAGAGATACAAAACGCTCTGAACTTGACATGTTTTGCAATACGTTTATAGTACATTTATCATACAAATACTTATAAATCATTCTAAAAAGATGTGTTGTGTGTCACTTGGGTATCTCTATAGTGCCAACACGACGATCATCGATCACAATTTCCATCACTTTTTCGATGTTATCGTCGTTTTTCGTTGTTTTCTACCATTTCGACCTGAATGCTCTATTCAACTCAAATACTTGCATTCTCGATAGAGTAGAGTACTCAAAAACTTTTGTAACATTTGAATGATTCCGTTGCCGTTATTCCATTAGAAATACAAAATTTCAAGCAAACTCGTTCAATGTTTTCTTTTTGCGTCGTAAACAAACAGCTGCCAAAAATAAACTAATTGTCGTGTCCCGCTCAAACCTGGGATGAATGTCAATGACAGTTGTGCCAAATTAAGAAAAAAAAATACCGATTCGGTTTATGCGCGCAGTTAAAATCAACCACTTTACTTATTTATGCTGGTCCAACGTCCTATTAGGACCGCACCTGCGTCGCGATATTTCTCCATAAAACTCGGTTGAGGGCTGCTTGTCTCCAGTTCCTCGAACGTCCCACTCTTCCAAGGTCTTGCTCCACTAGGTTTAACCACCGAGCTCACTGTGTTTGCCATAGAGCTGCGCCAGCTCGTGATTCATCTTTCTCCTCCATACACCGTTCTCAAATACACCGCCAAAGATGGTCCAAAGCACGCGTCCCAAGTGCTTTCAGGTCCTCTTCGAGCATTGTCCACTCCTCATGCCCGTAGAGAACTACCGGTCTTATCAGCGTTTTGTACATGGTACACTTTGTACGGGGGTGAAGTTTACCTAACCTCAAGGTCTTGTGGAGTCCATAGAAGGCACGACTTCCGGTAATAATGCGTCTCCGAATTTCTCTGCTGCAGTTGTTATCCAACGTAACCAATGATCCGAGGAACACAAACTCATTCACCACCTCGAACTCATCTCCGTCGATTGTCACAGTTCTGCCTATGCGAGCTCTATCACGCTCGGTTCCTCCTGCCAACAGATACTTAGTCTTCGACACATTCACCTTCAATCCAACCTTTTCCGCTGCACGTTTTAGCTTGGTATACTGATCAGCTACCACCTGGAACGTTCTGCTGACAATGTCCACGTCGTCAGCGAAGCAGATGAACTGGCCGGGTTTATTCAAAAAGGGACCCCCCCTGTTAAAAACCCAAATTTTGAAAAGTTCCCGGGTTTAAACCCCCAAACCCCCCTTGTGTTTTTTTCCCATTTGTAAAAAAACAGGGTTTCAGCCCTTCGCCGAAAATTTCCAATCGTGTTTGTTTCTCCGATTTCGATAATTCGGTTCATTTTGATTTATCCATGGAGCAGAAGCTTCATGGAATCCCAGAGCATCATCGTCCTATGATTGCTCCGGTGATATTTGCTGCAAAGTTTGGCCAAGTTGATTCCACTAAATTGTTCTTCACTGACGGATCATTGATAGAGGAGTCAGCAGGCTTTGGTATATTTAATGAAATTTATAGCGCCAATCGTAAACTTCAAGCTCCTTGTTCCGTATATGTCGCTGAATTAGCGGCAATACACTTTACGCTAGAAATTGTTGCCTCACTAACACCGGATCAGTATTACATTTTCACGGATAGTCTCAGTTCTATAGAGTCTATTCGCTCCTTGAGGCCGGTAAAGCACTCCTCGTATTTTCTCATGAAAATACAGGAGCTTCTAAGTGCTTTATCTTCGCGTTATTTTATCATCACCTTTGTATGGGTCCCATCTCATTGTTCAATTCTGGGCAATGAGAGAGCGGACTCGCTGGCAAAAGTTGGGCGCTATAGAAGGCGATATTTATGATCGACAAATCGCCTTTAATGAATTTTTTACTATTTTTCGTCAACAGTCACTCGTCAGCTGGCAGTATAAATGGAGTAAAGGAGATTTGGGGCGATGGCAACATTCTATCATCCCAAGGGTGTCGAAGAAATCTTGGTTTGGAGGGATGGATGTGGGTCGAGACTTCATTCGTGTGATGTCTCACCTCATGTCCAATCATTATTCTTTGAACGCTCATTTATACCGTGTTGGGCTGAGCGACAGCAATCTCTGTGAATGTGGACAAGGTTACCAGGACGCAGATCACATTATTTGGTCATGTGCTGAGCATCGTGGAGTCAGATCTGAGCTTTATGATTCCCTTCGGGCTCGAGGTAGACAACCCAATGTACCGGTTCGAGATATTTTGGCTATACGTGATCTGGAGTTTATGAAACTCATTTATGTGTTTTTGACTAACATTAGCCTTAGATTGTAGTTAGTTTAACCTGTATGTTTACTTTAAGTTTTTTTTTCTCTGTGTTTGTGTGTGTGTTTTTTTTTTCTCATTCTCAAAAATGTTAAAGTCAAAAGAAAACCTAAAGTTGTATAGTTATAAGTTTTTATCCAATTCCGAATTTAAAATAAACGTGCTTTGTAAACCACACTTCAAATTCCCGCCTATCTTCCCATCCATACAATTGTTATTCCTATTAACCTCGAGACGGCCGCGAGTAATTAGTTCTATCCCCTTAACATTAGTTTTAAGATAATTGATGTATATAAATATGAAAACTTGGCTCTGTAAAGTTGATTCGATTGAGCCTGTACAAATAAATGATTTAAAAAAAAAAATAAAAAATTTCTTTGTTTTAAAACCCCCTCCCGCCCCATTTTGAAAAAGGGGGAAGAAAGATCATCGCCTTGTCGAAATCCTTTGCGTGTTTCAAACGAGTCCGATAATGCACCCGATATCTTCATGTAACACTGTACACCATCCATCGTAGCCTTGATCATTCTGGTTAGTTTTCCGGGAAAAACGTTTTCGTCCATAATCTTCCATAGCTCTTCACGATCAATAGTATCGTACGCGGCCTTGAAAACGCTGAATAGGTATGATATTCGCGACACTTTTGGAGGATCTGCCGCAACGTAAAGGTTTGGTCAGTTGTCGATCGCCCGTCCACAAAACCGGCTTGATAACTTCCCACAAATCTGCTTGCTAGCGACGATAGACGACGGAAGATAATCTGGGACAGCACTTTGTAGGCCGCGTTGCGAATAGTGATCGCTCGATAGTTCTCACATTCTAACTTGTTACCCTTTTTGTATATTGGGCATATAACCTTCTCTTTTCACTCCTTTTACCCTCCCCACCCCATCTATACCCCCTTCTACTAAATTTTCTATTGAAATTTTGGTTAGAATTAGTGCGATGTGTATTTGTTTACGCTATGTAAGTTTCACTAGCAGATGTGCAATCGATGCGAAGATGGAGTCAGAAGAACAGCAGCGGCGCAAAGAAATTTTGCGCACGTACCTCGAAAATCCGGATCTTTCTCATCGTGCCATCAACAGGAAGCTGGGAATGGTACATTCTACGGTGTCTCGAATTTTAAATCGGTACCACGAACGTTTGACCATCGATCGGAAATAAAAAAGTGGCAAAAATGGATCACCGTATAGTGTTAAGGATTACAAGCGGGTAGTTCAAGCTTTCAAGAGGAATCCCAACAGTTCAGTTCGAGATGTGGCGAAGAAACTGAATCTAACCAAAACTTTCGTGCAAGATGCGAAAAAACTTGAAGGACTACACACGTACAAAGTCCAAAAGGCGCCTAATCGCGATGAACGGCAGAATACGGTAGGTAAAACACGTGCACCGAAGCTCTACACCCAGATGTTGACGAAACCACATTGCCTTGTTATGGATAGTGAAAAAAAGTAAAAGCAGACTTCCAGCAGCTCCAGTTTTTCACTGCTCATCATAAATTTGATGTCCCTGAGGACGTTAGAAAGCAGAAGATGTCAAAGTTTGCCAAAAAATAAATGATTTGGCAAGCAATATGCTCATGTGGAAAGTGGAGCACCCCATTCGTGACAACTGGAACGGTCAATGGGCAGGTGTACCTAAAGGAATGCCTCCAAAAGTGTCTACTTCCTCTTCTGAGGTCACACGATGGTCCTACGATTTTCTGGCCGGATTTAGCCTCCTGCCATTACTCGAAAGAGGTTTTGGAGTGGTACAATGCTAAGGAGGTCAATTCCGTGCCAAAGCATCTCAACCCCCGGATGCACCGGAACTGCGGCCAATTGAAAAGTACTAGGCCATCATGAAGGAAGCACTTCGGAAGCATCCTAAGGAAGTGAAATTGGAGGAAGATATGAAGAAAAAATGGATTGCCACGAAAAAAAATTTGGTCCAAATGTTGTACAGGACCTTATGAGTAGTGTAAAGAAGAAGGTTCGTGCATTTGGATATGGAATTGAAATTGAATAAAACAAACATGAGAAAATATTTATAACATGTTTTATTACACTCCCTGAAAGTTTGAAGATGATTGGTTGATCGGGCAAATTTTGCCGAATATTTGTGTGTGTCGCAATTTGATTCCGTTCGCCCTTTATGCACAAACATTGAGTATATCCATTAGTGTATTATGATCTAATCTATATTGTTGGGTAATATTTTTGTGTGCATCAAAATCAACTTTTTTTTAATATCGCCGAATGCTAACACACTTCAAGATTCTCCACCGACTCGAAATGTCAAAAAGTTTGAGAGTCATTGAAGTATTATGTTCCAAATTCGATCGCTTGGGACCGCGTGGAAACCGCAACTAGAATTAAATATTATTGACATGGGACCATCCGGTCTTAGAGTTATCTCTTTGGTAATAGAAAACACTGTCAAATAAACCGACTCGACTGTTATATTAACCGGTTTCGGTTCTTTTTGGTACTGCTTAATTTCCTAAAACAAACAATTGTTTTTCCTGTTTATGCGGAACGTTAATAATTAATTAGAAAATAATAATAATTGAGCACATCCGGTACGTGGTGCTGATGCCTGCAGGATTCCTGTAATGACAATGATAATAAGACTAATAATAAATACTAACAGAAATTTCCAATTCAACGTACCATCTTGAAAGGACATAAACACTGTATCAAAAAATCGACGTTCGGCAGATGCTCTGACATATAGTAATTGATAAAACAAATTAAGATTATAAACAAATGTGTCAAATTCATTTCATTTCGTTGTACTATATATCTTTATTATTTACCAGTAATCAAATAAATAATTAAATCAAATTCATCTTTTTAATTAAATAAAAACATATAAACAAAGAGAAACCATAAAATTAACATCAAAATATTGTCCTTACAGGGCAATGAATTCCTTAAAACGAAATCAAAATACCAAGTTAATACTTGGTATGAACTCCTTTTGCTGTAATTACACTTTCATTGAAAGAGCCAATTAATGGGTTGTTCTGCCACTCTTCCATGAGAGCCTCCCGGATCTTTCGTTCCAAATAATCCCACAAATGCTCTGTGGGGTTTAAGTCTGGTGATTGGGCGTTGGCTTGACGTTGTAGAGCAACCAAACATCAAATTTTCGGTGTAGTTTGCGCCGTTTGCGCCGTGCTGTACTGTTGGCCTCAGATTTTTTAAATCAAATTCGGTGTTAGGTTTGCGTTCAATGTTAACTCGCTCTCGATTGTGAATATATTGTTCTCTTCTGGCTCGACTTCGTGCGTATTCCAACCGCTTTTTCATGTTTTAAGTAGATATTTAATAATGGCTTCTTCCGTGCAACGCAACTTCGGTAACCTTTATGACAGAGAACATTCCGTACTGTTTGGGGGTAAACTTTGATGTTGGCGTACTGCAAGTTTAGGAGCACTCAACTTAGGATTTTGTTTAATTACATACAGAAGTATGCGATGGTGACGAGTTATAAGCTTTGGTTTAGGGCCTCTTCCGGGAGTTGTCTCTAGAGGTTGTATTCTCTGGTAGTTCTGAAGCATACACTGAACCAACGATCGTGGATGGTTTACTAAGCCTGCAATTTCGGACAACAGTCAGTTTTCAAGCGAATAATTAGATTACGAACTTCCACTGGAATTTTTCGGTGAGAACCATCCATTTTCTTGAAAATTAACGCTTGAGTAATTTGAGTAATTTCAGTGAAAAATATTAAAATATATAAATTTCACCTTGTTTGCAGTAGTAAACACTAGAAAATTCTTTTTTATAATGCAACGAGTGCTGTTGCTTTTGACAGATTGACGAACATTAGTTTACTCGACTTATTTGAAATGTGTGCGGACAATTTATTGAATTATTTTTGCAACTGTTTTAAGTATATAACGATTTTGTTTAAAAAAAAACGTATTAATGGTTATTTAAATGACAACGATACAAAAAGAATACATTTTAATAGCAAATGAAACAAAGACACTAGTTTCTTTCACTGATGCAACATTTGAGTTAATGCTGTAGCGGCAATTTATTGATACACTGTATGAATGTTTGGCAGCATCACAACGTTCGGTTTGTTATTTTCGACAACTTCGCGATCTGTTGCAAAGTACCACTCGTAAAAAATAGGTGACGTTTAAGTTCAAATAAGCTACAGAAACCGAATTCCGATTACATTTTCCGTCATGGAATAAGTGGAGAGTGATATGTCATTCGAGGAGAGAATGTTTATCGAATATTCGTTGTAGTTTTTCCGAGCTTTCTGTTTTCACGCACTGAACTCTTTGAAAATGCTTTCTCACTGTACTTCTCGGTTGGCGATTCATTGCTCTCCGTCAAGTCAAATGGAGTTACATCCAAAATTTTGATTTGGCTAAAACAAATGCTTGTTTACTTTAAAAAATATATTAAACACTTTTTCAAACTAATTATGACATGTAATTTTTTTTGAATTCCACAAGAAAGAACTTACCTAAATTTCTAAATCGCATACGACATAGACTTATCTGTCAAAAGGTAAGCTTTCTCTAGTGGAATTTAAAGGAACTCCCCCGGTTTTTTTTATTTATATATTTTTAAAAAGTGAACAAGTGGAGTGTTAGTTTAAACTTTCCTAGTTTTTAGATACAATCGTTGTCCTATAACGCTCGTAAAGTGTTTATTTGAGCTAAAAAATGAAGTTGACAATTACGCCTATTATCAATGGAACAAATCGTGCTTCGTTAGTAGCTGATGTAGTTCGGTAGAAATTAAAACTGAATTCGGTACTATATTTTAAGTGAGCTTGTTAAAAAAGAAGCATATTGAAAAATAACTTATGATGTTTTCCGTTGAATTTTGTCTAGCGATTTGGTGTACGGATTTTGGCTAACTGCCGGAGCAATTTGCGATTCAGGCGAACATGCAGAATGTAAACAAAAGGGGAATGATGATTGATATAATGCAAGAAGAATTTTAAATCGTAATTTACAAATTAACATATAATTTCAAATACAATCTAGCATAGAGACAGAGAACAAAGCTAGCTTCTGATTCATACATAATATTGATGGAAATTCGTTTGTTTTCCATTGAAATGTGCTCATGTTTAATATTCACCTGTCAATGCTAGTATGTTTGATTACGCCATTTTCAATGTTAGCCTCACAAGTACTGGAAAAAAGTATCGCCCAATATTATTCGCCTATTTTTGACATTTTCATAAATTTCGCCTTCCACTCTTTGCCGTTGTTTTGATTATTCTGTCAATATCGTCTTTCACTTTACGCCTATTTTCATTTAAATTCGACATTTGAAGAGAGACCACAGTTTTTTTCATTTTCATTACGCCTTTCACTTTGTCAAAAATCAATATGGCGTAAATCGTACAGTAAATATAAATAAGTAATTCTATGAGTACTGACAAGTTCTTAAACCTCTTCACACTCTAATGCAACTGAAGTTCTGATATATTGTTAGAACTTTAATCGTATGAAAAGCTCATCCAAGATGGAAACAATTTACAAAAATTTAATTAGTTCCTCTATTTCTTACATATTAGGTACAGAAATTAGTTCGGATGAGAGCATCAAAAGTGACGAAATGTTTGGGAATGATTTCTGTGATTCAGAGACAACCGGAACCATCAGATGGCACAAAGGAGGTCCTCATTGCAATTTCATCGAAATTCAAATTCTACTAGGTCGGGGTAGGTCAAGGCACGGACGAATCCGCCACCTCAACAGGCTAATTTATGGAATTTGAACATGTGTGGTGTGTGAGCAAATAACTGGTGAAATGCATGTGTTTGTATCTGTGTATTTCCCACCTGATCATTCTAACAAGATCACATACAAAGCATTTTTTCAAAATGCTGAAAAAATCCTCTCTGATCTTTCCCCTGAGATCAAAGTTCAGGTATATGGCGATTTCAATCAACGCAATGCTGACTTCAACTCTAACGTTGAAAATGAAGGTATTCTGCTTCCAGTCGTCGAGGAAAAGGTGACATTACAGTTAATTTTTGACCAAATTGCCAGCCTTGGATTTAACTAAATTAATCATGTAAAAATCATCAAAATTGTTATTCAGATTTTTTGTTGACAAACATTCATGAAGATTTTTGTGTTAATGAATGTTTGACACCCTTATGGGAAAACGAAACATTTCATATTGAAATTGAATTTTTTTTTTGTTCATTACAATCCACGGCCCAACAACTAAGAATATCTTTGGAAATCTCTGTATTCAATAAAGCTAATTACGAGAACATAAAAAATAAGCTAAATTCAACCGATTGGTAATCAATAATACGAAATGAGGTAAATATCGAAAGCGCTGTTGATGTCTTCTACAGGTTTTTATTTGAAATAATATATACTAACGTACCTCTAAAAACAAAAAGACCCAGATATAACTCCATATATCCAATATGGTACCACAGGAATATCATTAATTTGAAAAATAGGAAGCAAAAGGCTCACAAAATTTAAAAAAAAATACAACTCTAGTGTCAATTTGCAACATTATTTGAATATCTCAGATCAGCTTAATTTAGCAATCAATTCCGAGTTGTAAAAGTACGATGTCAGATCAGAGAACGAAATCAAATCATGTCCTAAAAAGTTTTTCAAGTATGTCAGAAAAAAATTAAAATCAAACAACTTCCCTTCAAAAATGCATCTAGATGACAAAAACGCTGGAAACCCTGGTGAGTTTTGTGACTTGTTTGCAAAGTTTTTTTTAAGAAATTTGCACGAAATTTTCAGATGATGATTGCGATTTAGGTTATTGTTTATTCTTTCCTGCATCTTCAAATAACATTAGTGTTAGTCAGGTTCATGGTCAAGACATTCTAGCTTATTTGAAAAATCCGGATGCGACCTGATGGATTCCCTCCAGCATTTATGAAAAATCTTGCATTTGAACTAACTTCGCCTTTATTTTGGCTCTTCAATTTGTCACTTGATTCAGCTCAGTTCCCAAAAATTTGGAAAAACTCGTATCTTATACCTATGTATAAGTCAGGAAAAAAAAATCCGATATTCGCAATTATCGTGGAATTACTATTATGTCTAGCATTTCAAAGCTTTTTGAAGCTATCGTCAATAGAAAACTGTTTAGCCAAAAAAAAAAATAAAAAAATATCCCACAATCCACCCCAAAATTAAAAAACAACACAAAAAACCCCCCCCCACCCTCCCCCCCCTTTTCCCCCCTCTTCTTCCCCCTCCACTTAAAAAAAATAAAAATTAAAATAAAAAAAAAAAAACAAAAAAAAACACAAACACTCCCTTTTTTTTCTCCCCCCCCCCCTCTTTTTTCTTTTTTTTTTTTTTTTTTTTTTTTTCTTTTTTCCAAACTTACCCACCACAAAAAAAAAAATATAAAAAAAAAAAAACACAACCATTACATTTTTTTAAAAAAAAAAAAAATTATAAAAAAAAAAAAAAAAAAAAATTACAAAAAATAAACGTTAAAAACTGTTACTTGATTACTCTCAGTAGAAAACGAAATACGTCACAAATTACTGTTTCTTTATTTATTTATTTAATGTTTATGTCTTCGATTAAAAATATAACGCACAGACATTGACTTAAAAACTATCCCTTATCTTTAATTTAAAAGTATTCTTGCTTACATTAAAATCATACAGGTGGTAAACATCATTGAACAATGCACAACAAACATCGAGAGGGTTATTCTGCCCGTACTGTGTACGATGAGCAGAGCGTCGAAGAAATTGCGTTCTCCGAATAGATCTTGATGGAGCGTTGAAATTGAGCTTTGCCAAGAGTTCGGAGCAGTCAATGTTATGTCCAAGCAGGTCAAACACGAAAAGTTGTTCTAGATTTATCCGCCTACTTCTTAGAGTTGGTAGATTGATGAGTGCGCAGCGATGTTCATAAGGCGGCAGTAGGAATCGATTTCGCCAAGGAAGCCTTCGGAGTGCATATCTAACGAAGCTTTTTTGTACTCGTTCTATGCGATCAATCTGAACGGCATGATACGGGGCCCAAACTGTAACCCCCTATTCTAGTAAGCTACGAACAAGAGATATATTTATATATATAATGCCTTCAGACAATACACGTCGGTGAATTTTCTGGTGTTACGTTTGATAAGTCCTAGTACTGCGAAGGCTTTTGCTATAGCTGATGAGATGTGTTCAGCAAAACGCAACTTGGAATCAAGCGTAATTCCTAAGTCCTTGATTAGCGTGACTCGTTCTACCGTGGCAGTGTGCATTGAGTATTCGAAGAGTGTTGGTGTGCGTATCCGAGTGAACGAGATTACATTGCATTTCTTAACGTTCACCTCCATTCCATTTCTAGCGCACCAATCCAGGACATTGTCAACGTCCATCTGCAATGCACAGCAATCCACCAGGGATGTTATGACCCGAAAAATTTTTAGGTCATCTGCGTACATTATTTTGAAAGACTTCAATTCATTGCAGAGATCATTCACAAACAGCACGAAGAGAAGTGGCCCGAGATGGCTACCCTGAGGAACGCCTGATGTGATAACAAATGGACCGAAAGTGTCGCACCTAGTCGCACAGATGCACTACGGTTCGTCAGGTACGAGAAGATCCAACTAGTCAACCAAACTGGAAAACCAATTCGTCTAAGTTTTTCCACTACCAGATTATGCGGGACTCTGTCAAATGCTTTCGAAAAGTCTATGTACACCGCATCGATCTGCTGACGTTTTTCAATTATGTCGATCAGCTTTGAAACATAGCTCGTTAAATTCGGAGTTGTTGATTGCTTTCTGACAAATCCATGCTGGTCAGCAGGGATGCTTTCAAAAACCTTCGGAAGGCAGCTCAGAATGGAAATTCCTCTGTAATTCTTGACATCGTGCACGTTGCCCGATTTGTGGATTGGCGTTATCAGAGCCTCTTTCCATCTCACAGAAAACACACTTTCAGCAGTGGAACGATTGAAGAGCAGAGAAGCTGGTTGAGCCAATGAAGCAGAGCACTTCTTAATGAAAATCGGCTGGAGTCCGTCTGATCCTGGTCCCTTCGAACTGTCGATACCTTTGATGTACACATCATGTTGCGTGAATGAAGTCGTAGGCAGATTTAGGTCGAATGAATGCAAACTACTCAAGTACGATTCTGACAATGGTGCTGGTCTATTGCTAAGCACACTTTGGAAGAATGAAGAGAAAAGAATTGCAGAGTCAATCGGTGTCGTTGAGATGTTATCTTCGTAGCTAACAAGCGGGGGAATTCCTCGAGATGACGTTCGATTACGTAGATAAGTCCAGAACTGCTTTGGGTCGTCCTTCATGTTGCTCTCAAGCCGGTGATTGTATGATTGAAAACATGACGTGTTCAGGAGCGTGGAATTAGGATTCCAAACCGCGCACTAAAGCTTTATGCTCTTTTTTTTTTCTCAAAAAAACTCTCCTAAAAACAAAAATAAAAAAAAAAAAAAAAAAGAGAGAAATTAAATTTTTTTTTTATTCTTGATCTTAATTTTATCGACCATTACAACAAAATTATCCATAAATCAACCAATATGATGGGTTTCATTAAACGTTTTGGTCAAAAATTTCATGACCCGTATACGATCAAAACATTGTACGTTGCATTTGTGAGGTCTACTCTAGAGTATAGTAGTGTCATATGGTCTCTTTTTATGAAAACACATGAAGAACGATTAGCATCAGTGCAAAAACAGTTTCTCTTGTATGCTCTCCGAAAATTAGGCTGGACATCATTTCCACTTCCGTCTTACGAAGCACGATGTATGCTTATTGACATTCAAACTCTAAAAGTACGAAGAGAATTTGCCACGATCTCTTGTGTTAACGATATTGTATCACATCGCATTTCCTCCCTCAACTTATTATGTGTTCTAAATTTCTACACCCCCTCGCGGCATTTGAGGAATCGGAACTTGTTGGCATTAAATGCCAATCGGAAACTATGCGAAATTAGGACCAAATAACCGAGTGATGTATCTCTATAATCTGCATTGTGAATCAATCGACTTAACAATGTTTCGTAGTAACCTAAGACATTATTTTATTTCTAGACGATCTTTAAGAAGATAGAACTAAGTGTAAATATGTAGTCTCCGATCGGTTGACGAAATAAATAAATAAATTTAATAAACTGTTTTGATAATAAAATAACACAACGCCCTCTGCGAAAACAATATTTTATGAACAAAGTTTAAGCACAGTTAGGACAAAAAATTCAAAACTCATTATTTAGTGGTAAGAATTATGCCATTTTGCAAGTTCGCCCTAATCGCAAATTGCTCCGGAACTGTCAAAAGGATTAACGCATTTAATGAGAAAAATACTACTTCAAGTGAGTTCAAGTGAGCTTCTGATCCGCAATGTCTCTGGTAACACTTTCCAGACTTAAATATTGCCTCGAATCCACTTCAGCATTTCATTTCTGGCAACATTGTGCTAATTTTCACCTGCTTGTGGAGATTTCACAATTCTAATTGTGAAATGCCATTGCCCAATTAAAATTAGCCAATCTTTTACGCAAATCCCGTTGTGCTGTCCGATCAGTTTTGTCTGCATGAGTACATGCATATCTTACATGTATGCATACCTCTAGCTACCACACACAACGAGGATCGTTGCCTTCGTGAAGGGAGCTAGAGAGAGCGAGCCATTTCGTCCCGTCGGTCGGTCGTCGCCGTCGTCGTTTTCCGCACCGAATCATCCACACAACCGAACACCTTTGCTTTCGAGCGCGAGTGACGCACCTTCTGTTTTCCCGTTTTCCACCATCGTCGAACACACAGAACAGCGGCATAAAAAGCATAAACAGAGAGCATTACATCCTCCAAGAACACCATCAGACGATCGCGTCAATGGTGAGAGAGCAGAAGCACAACGGAAGCATACCATCAAGTCCGGCACGTGTGATTATTTACTTTCGCTTGGAATGTGTTGGTGCGTTAGGGAGAGACGCTCTCAGAGTGGCCGGATTCTCTTTTCTCTCGTTGCGTCAATCAGCGAAGAGAGACCGCACATGCCGGCAATATTGTTGTGTGTTTTTCTTTTGTGCGGAGTTTCGTGCCTGCTGCTGCTGTTGGCTACTTCCTCTTCACGAAAATAAGGTGCTCTGTTCGTCGTCGCCGTCGGTCGTACCTTGTGTACCGTATCTACGCTCTTTTCGGTTGGATTACACAAAACTCCTGCGGCTGATATTAGTTCGGCTACAGCGCGTAAAACCGAATCAGTCATACGCTAGACATCGTCGGGAGTGGAACTTAGTTCTCGCTTGGAAGTTTCTTCTCTTAGGTTGTTCGTTTCGAATAAGTTCCGTTTCCGGAGTTTGACCAGCTGCTTTCAGCTTTAGCTTACAGGCCACCACCAGTGGAGAGTCGATTCCGAGTTTGTATGTCGCGGCACAAGGAAGGCGACGAGTGACGAGTGCGTTTGGGTTTCTTTTGTGGCTGTTAAGGAATTTCGCGTTTTGTGGAAAAAAAAATATAACAGGCGAAAGGAGGCAAGGAGAAGTGTTGGCGCACTATTGTGTAATGTAGGGAAGAGAGAGAGAGAGAGAGAGAGAGAGAGAGAGAGCAGTTGAAGAAGAAAAAAGTTTATTGTTACGAATCGAGGTAAATAACAGCAACGAATTTGATCGAATTTTCGTGATAGCTGCGAATGTTGATACTACTTGTGTTGGCAAAATCGGAACCGTATCCTGAATAGTATTGCGCGGGAGGCAAGAAGAAGAGAAGGCTAGTGCCAAAGGAAACCGAGGTCGTTTCGAGGGTGTGTTCAGAAGAGAATCAATAGCAGCTCAGAAGCGGTAAATATCGGTCGGAAGGAATATATACATAAAAAAACAAGTGTGTTTCTTCGATAAATCGCTTGCATGCAGTGTGTTTTCTAGTGTGAGCTAGGAAGAGCGAACGGGGACAGGATTTTTATTGAAGCAATTTGTCTTCTGCTCCGGACGGAAGCAGCGGTTGCAAATAAGTTCGGGAAGCTCTGTGCATTTGGCGAAAGCAACGTTCCGGAAGGAAAAGTAGGAAACCCGAAGTTTTATTCACTCCCACCTCAGGATACGATAGCAATGGGTAAGTTTTAGTTTTTATGTGAATTGTTCGAGTTCTTGTTATCTTTTTGGAACTTTTTGTCAAATTGTCCGATGTTTGGAATTGTTTTTCTTGGGAAACAAATTGTCTGGAAGATATGTAGATGTTGATCAAATGATTCATTTATCAGCTACATTAGTGCTTGAATCGAGCAGAAGCTCGTAATCCCTTTTAATTTAGTCGTAACTCAGAGGGCCAGGATAGGATCAACGAAAGTAATCCAATTCCAATTTATTTCCTACGAGTGCTGGCTTAGTGCCGTGACTCATGTTCGTTGTACTGTGAAATGAGAAAACTGGCAAACTCTTAGTGCGAGGAACTGCTCTGGAGAGAGGCGTTTAATTAAAGGTCATTAGCCAAAATTACAATTCAAACTTCAATTAGAAAGTTTTTATTTTGGTAAGGCAATTCGAACTCATGATGATTTTTCAACGTACATGTACAACTAAAAAATCAAAACAAACAATATTGGAATGGAGCTCCGTGCCTAAACCAGTGCGGGGCTCGTAATAGATTCCTACCCGTGTTCTCATTTCGTTCGATTAGGGGCTTCGCGTAGGTGCTGCCGCAGTCGTTAAAAGGTGTCTCAAGTCTCAAGTATTCGATGGCTCAACAACCGACGCCGCGCCCGAGAGAGTTTGCCTAAACCGTCGACGTCAAAAATTGTCTAGTATTTCTTGATTTAGCCATCCGCTCCGCGCTCCATCTCGTCGCCGTAGCCGAGGTGCCTAAGTATTGTACCACTCGAAAATACAATATTGGTACTGTTTGGCGTCCGGGGCTGGCGTCAAGATTGCACGGATGAATAATTGAATCAATTTTGTGTATTTCCCACGCACTTGTCAATTTTTCTGCTTTCTGCTCTCCCCATCGTCCGCCGTGGCGCATATTTGGGATCACGGGGGTATTGGGTACATTGCATTCGGCGTTTGAACCCAACCCGTGTATGGCATGGCGGTCGCAAGTCGGCGGTGCGTCATCGTTTTAGCATCATCTATCGAAGAGAAAGACTGCAGGACTGCGGGTGAAATGTAGGCGATGGTTAGGCGAAAATCTTTCTTCTTCGAGGGAGTGCTCGTTTCGGATTAATGGTGAGGGCTGCGCGAGTGCAGGCAAGGTTTGTGGCGGTTTGTTTGGCTGCTGGAAATGTTTAAGCGAAGCGACTTACTCGCAACCAAATTCTTCTGCGGAAAGCGATAGGGTGCGACAAAAAGTGTTTAGATGCGATTTTTGGAGATTATCGTCTTCTTGGTGTTTAAGTATTGGGTTTTAGCTAAGCGGTCTTGAGCCTGTCCAGACTTATTTAGGATCTTTAGATAGCTATTTCATTTTTGCATATGTATTAATGTGCGGCAATAAGATGATAAAGTAGGAGCAGGAATAACAGGTCCTGATATTAATTCGTCTGTGCAAATGGGTAAAAGGTCTACCGTAATCCAAGCAGAAATATCTGGAAAGTGCATCTCTATGGTTGAAAAGAAATAATAAAAATGCCAACATTTTTTTTTTTTCGGATAATGAAGCAGCATTACATGCTTAAAAATCAATGACTTACACCTCAAAACTGGTGTATGAGTGCTATCAACTACTAGAGCAACTGTCTTGTCACAACAAGGTAAATCTTTATTGGTTTCCTGGTCATTATGAAATTGAAGGAAATGAAAAAGCTGCTCGACCAGCAAAAATTGGGTCATTGAACAATATAGGTCAGGAAACATTCTTCGAACTTGCAACTTCTGCTTTTAAAAGTGAGTTAAAATTATGGGAAAATTCAAAAGTAGGGTCCAGCTGGAAGAACACGTCCACAGCTCGCCAATCAAAACGTTTAATAAAGCTAAATGCTTTAAATAACAAAAAAGTTACTAAATCTCTAACAAAGATTTATGTACCTACACAGGATTAGTCACAGGACAATGTCCTAGTAAAGCTTGTATTACACTGTTTGTCCAATAGCCAAATATTTGGCATAGGCAGCTAGACAGCTGACAGATATCATAGATGTTTGTCAGATGCCTATCTGCCTATGACAAATATTTGGCTATTGGACAAACAGTGTAATACAAGCTTAAGTACTATTTAAAACTTATCGGAAAACTTCATGATGACAGATTTTGGTTTTGTAGTCTAGAGAGCGACATTTATAGTGTAGCTGTGCTGCACTATGTAATCAAAGTCGTAGGTTTTTTGAAAAATGTACTCTCGAACCTCACGAAGTCTGGGCCTACCCTTCCAACAAAGTGATTCACTTCATAAGGAAGTACTCCAAGTTGGAAAAATGCCAATCATTGATAATGGCCTTTTACGTAGTAGTTTATTATCATATGACCAGGGATAAAGCAAGATCACAATCACAATAGATCAAATTTGGTCGCAGTGCTCAATGTTCATAACATAGAAACAAAATGTGCGGCAGGTACAATGAAATTCTAGGGACTTGTTAACTTTGTAATATTCTTAGAATTGACCGAGAAGCGATGCAAGTATATTTTTGCTTTGCTTGAATCGATCGAGCTGAAAGAGCGCTTGAGAAATTGAGTTTCGCATAAGGTAAAAAAAAGTCATCAATATTATTTAAAATTCATAATATCCTTCGGCCACCTTGAAAAACTGTTTTTCTCAGAAACCAGAGTTTGTTGCTTCCGTTTGAGCTCTCTCAAATTCATTTTTTTTTTAAATTGGATGGCATTTAATAATCTTCAACGATTGAAAATAGAAATAACCATTCTTCAAAAAAAAAAATCAAATATAACGAATATTTTTAGCCAATGTGGTCTTGCTCATAATCGGCTTCAGTAAATGTGTTTATTTTTAACTTTGTAATTTATTTATTTCTGCTAATTTATTCTCGTGCAAATTGAGGGTAAAATCTTCCAGAAAGGCTCTCAACAGCCGAAAACGGCACGGCTTATAATTCGCCAAAAACGACACGTTAAATGAGCCGAAGCATATGAAACGAGCTTTGCACTGAAAGGCTGGAAATTTAAAATTGGCTCGGTGACTGGTGAAGAGCAAGTGTTTTGAAATTCCAATTATTTGATACAATGGGAAGCTTTAGCGGCTGTCCATTTTAAGCTTATCGAATTGCAATCATACTGCAAATTATTGACTGAATTCTATTATTTACCCATATAACTAAATGCTTCATTTGTTTGGAGTTATAGAAACGTAATTTAGTGTCGTAAAAATAAATTTAAAGTGTGCTGTTTGGCTGTGCGTTGTGTTGGCTGAGAACAATTGGGGCATGATGGGTACCCTACTTAACTGTGGATTATTTTAATAAATATGTTTCTAGATAACATGCAAACAAATTTATATCGGCAAACACACATGTTAGACTACTCACACGTTCATACAATGACGGACGATTACAATTAGACTAAAGCCTTATTTTCATACAAAATTGCCTTGTTTGGAGGCTTGTCTTATATTTTACCGTGAAGTAATTTAGTTGACATTTTGGCTACAGCCTAGAAATAACCTGAACTTTTCATTCACAACTTAAGAAGTTGCAGACACTAGTTGTGACAAAACAATAAGACCACCTTTGGATTTCCATACTTTAGGCCATGTTGATGAAAATGAATTATGATCTATAGTATACTGATGTTAAAATGACTCGGACATGAAAAATCTAAATTCAGATTCTCAAATTAGAGCATTATTGATGAAAAGCAAAAAGTTTTCTTATTGTTTTGTCGTAAGCGGTGTCTGTAACTTTTAAAGTGGTGAATAAAAAAATATCGATCTAATACAGATGAAAATTTAGGTTAGTTCTAGACTATAGCGGAAATTTCAGCTCAATTGGTTCCCGGGAAAATAAAAGGAAAGCCCCCAAACATGACCATTTTGTATGAAAATTGGGCTTCGGTCTTATTGTATTATCCGTCCCTGTCCATGTCAAAAAAGTAGTTTTCAGGTTAAAAATTCGTAACCATTACGATTATGATGAAAAACTATTCGAAAAACGCATATTCATTTTGAACATTTAATCAAAGAACCGATTACTGTAGATAAACACATTGCCGTAGAATAACAACAAGTTAGTGACAAGGAAGTAGGTTAGGTTGAGGTTACGTTGTATGCCCTTATTTCGCCCCTTATCAACTAAAAATTCAAAATGTATTTCAATCATTACTGAATCTTTAAAACATCATATAAAACCTGCTCAGATCTGAATATGGTTGAAAGTTTAACTACAAAAAAGCCTTGTTTAGTGTGGCAGAATATTGAAGGAATTTCATTCGCTGACGAAAGAGATTTATTTTCACAAATATTTCAAGCACTTAAAAAAAATGCAACTGAGGTATTGAAAAATAGAATGTTTGTTGTTCAGTGATTGCCTTATGAAATTTATTGAAAAAGGCATGGTTTTGCTGGGCTCAAAGGTGCTCATTCCGCCACGGGTGCTCACTATGCCCCTTGTAACCCCAATTGAAATAATTCAACATTTTGGACGATCATTAGTTTATTTCATTTTATTTCACCAAATAAGGTCTTCGTGGCATATTTGAGGATAATATCAGGTTTAAATCACAAACCACGAAACTCTTTGGCTTGGATATCAATTCCTGGACCACCCTGTAGTTGTATTCTAAATTCATACCTACGATGTTTTATAGAGCTGTTTAAGACTTTAGCCGACCCAAGATGTCTTAGCTTCTAGGATTCTTGAATAATCGCGTGATTTTCCCTGTTATTTCCTCGATTTTCTTCATCTAAAGTCTATTGCAAAGATTACTTCTATACAAAATCGTTAAAAGGTCGAAAGTAACAATTGTAAACAATGACTTAAAACGTAACATCTATATTCACTACCGCCGGGAAGGTAATAACTCCCTGTATCTGTTTCTGGTGCTATTTTGTATGTGGGAGCAAGCAGATCTCAGAAAAATTCGCTAGAAGTCATTGTTTACAAATGTTACTTTCGACCTTTTGACTATTTTTTCTAGACTTGTTTAGCTTATTATGAACTTCTTAAACTATTAAATGAAGCTTAATGTATAGGTGCATTTTAAATAACACTGTTCTGAATGGTCTAAGGAATTTTTCACAAATCCAGCGAAACTGACTTCATTTGCCGTTGATAATTTGACGAATTCATCATAGAATGTCCTCGCAAGTACCTTAAATTTCCCTTGGAAGTAGTTTTGGAAACCACGACAGAACTGACTACGTTCAAACGCTCAACATTGATCCAACATATCAATCTCCTTCTCAAGCAATAGATGAGGTTTCATAATGCTATGGCAAGGACAATTTAAAACCATGTTGATATTTAGAATGTTTTATGTTCAAGTTTAGGCCTTTGTGCACAGAAAAAAATAATGAATTTTAACTGGCGCGTAAAATTTCTCCTCGATTATTTTCAAGCCAAAGGAAGTGTAAACAACGAAATTGTTTGCAATTTTGCATGCGCCATACTACAATGTTCGCAATCTTTCATACGACAGACTAGATTCAGGCGTTATCTGGCTTAAATTTACATGAAATATCCCATTAATTCCTGCCAAATACAGAGTTCCCTTTATGTACATTAGACAACGCAGAAAATCAAAGGTTTTTTTTTCAAACTGTGTGCCACATTTCCAGATAATATCAGGTACAAATCACAAATAATTGATTATCGGTTTCTGGATGACTTTGTTGTTGAGTCCTTAATTTCTACTTTTGATGTTTCATAGACATTTTAAAGACTTTAGCCTATCCAGGATGTCTTAGCCTTTTGGAATCCTGAAGAATCGTGTGTGTGTGTATTTTATCCTCTTAATTTTCTTTATCTACTGCCTATTCTAAAGATTACGTGCTTAGCTTATCACGAACGCAACTTCAAAACTCATTCAACGAAGTTCACAATCATCAGTACATGTTAAATAACACTGTACGAAATGGTCTAAGGAATCTTTCATGAATCCTATGAAACTGACTTCATCTGTTTGACGTCATCGTCATCATTCTTGGATTTCTTTTGAAGATTACATCCTGGTAATATTCTCTTGCAATTTCGTTAACAATTTGACGAATTGGTCGTAGAATGTCCTTGCAATTCCCTTACATTTCCCTTGGAAGTTCTTTTGAAAACAACGAGCATTGTGTTCACATCACTGACTACGCTCAAACGCTCAAAAGTGATTCGAAAAATTAATCTCCTTCTCAAGCAACGGATGAGGTTCCATAATGCTACGGCAAGGACAATTTTGAACTAGGATACTTTTCAAGATATAATTTGTAATCTTTGCAAATATTTAACACTCTTTTCGATTCGCGGCATCTCGAAAACGATCACTGTTTACCGAACGTTCAGGAGCTGATCAAGTTGTTGACAGATGAACGCGTCCAATGTAGGTAGGCTCAGACCGATAGTCTAGGCCGCCCTCGTCGTTTTTGTGTGTGTCTTGGCGCAGTATTCCTTGTTTATAAATAAATACGGTGTCCAAAAAACCGAAAGGATTTAACCAACAAAACACCGGACTCTTACAAACGCGAGACATTTTTGCTCAACGCGCAGGACAAAAATAATTCGATCACGACTTACAAGTTTTGGTGATGAACACAATATGATTTAACGAATAATAAGAACGATTAGAAAAACGTTTGGGAAATAGAATCAAATAATTTTCTTCCAGATTTGAAATGATATTTGCCTGAAAAGTAAAACTGTTTGTTCTCATTCTAGCTTTTCATCTAAATGACATACATTACGTGAAAATCGATAAAATCGAATATAAATTTCTAAAGATTAATTAAAAGGCATCATACAAACGCACAATATCATCTGCATTGCCAGGGTTGTTAACTTTTCAAATAACAGGTCAGTAGTTTGAAAAGTTAATAGATCCAAAAAGCAGCAACTTCCTCATTTTGCAACGAACATCGCATCACGAAGCATTCCCCAATCCAACACTTGCATTTCAGCACAACTCAAGGCAATGACGCGCTCCGCAGCACCCAGTATCATATTCCCATGTCAAATCTATACCATAAATACACAAAACGGCACTGAGTTTCCACGGAATAAAAATTCAAACCAGTGACCTTTTCGACACCCACCATTAAAAGCGACTCATTCGACATGAAAAAATAAAATAGGTTGTCGCTACACAAATTTACCAACACGCGATGTCTGTCAATTGTGAACAATCTCGATGACGAACGATGATGCTCTCTAGCAAGTACGATTTTGGTGAAACGGCGCTGACTCTAGGTCAAACGGAGCCCGGAATCAGTCGAACCATCAGGAAGTTTATCACAATAGCGAGATTTGGATTTCGATTCATTTTCGAAATGACAGGCGACCACCGAGCGGCTGAGGGGCGGGCAATGACTGTTTGCTGTTGTGTCAAAGTGACAGCCACAGGTACACAAGATGCAGATGTAGCACACGGTTAAGCGGAAATTCCTCCCACGTTTTTTTTCACAATCGTTCCGCATCGTTGCACCAGGCGAGCGAGACAATTATCTTTATTCGATATTTATTTCCGCTCCTGTCGTGTGTGGGAATGTGCATCATGAGTGTGTATGTGTGTGTGTTTGTCTGAACAATTCCCACGTGAAATTTTCCCTCTTTTGAACCTCTCGTGAAAATGACACAGGAAAAAGAGGGAACTTCACCCATACGCCCAACGTCATCATCGTCGGGTTTAGAGTCTGGTGAGTTAACTGCAAACGAACTCAACATCGCCACGTAATTCTTCTTCTATAGGCACCGCGAAAATTAAGCCACACAATCAAAACGACCGCCAACAACCCCCGGTTCGGCTCGTACGCTACACACAATTGGGGTTGTTGATTTGGCCATTTCGCCATAATTAATAAGCCACTCACTGCTAGAGCTACTAGTCGCGTGGAGAGCGTGCGCCCAATCAACACGCACACATCCAATGCCACAGTGCCGCTGCCGGTCTGTATAGTGGAAACGAATTTTCACAATTAAATTTCCCGCTCCAGTCACCGTCGTCGCCCTCGGCGAAGTGGTAAGCCGCGAGCCACGAAATTAGTGCAATCTTCGATTTTCCGCTCAAATTGATTTAATAAGATTGCCAAATTATGAAGGCTGATTTTCTCACGCATTGTTCGATGGTTGCATAAAACTACCTAAGCGTATTTGTGATCGATGAGGCCACGCGGCATCGGTTTGCCTACACAACCGCCACAACATCAAGATGGACTTACATAGAAGCAACATCGAATCAGAATCTGCCTCTATATGAAGGCGATAAGATACGGAACTCGGGAAAGTACCGTCCGCCAACTCACTTCAATACCTGTTAATACGTGTCGATGTGCTTAGTCACCCGACCCAAAGAAATTTGAAGGACGCGATCTAATATTGATGAAATTAAAAAGTCCAACTCAGTGAGTTCAACAGCCAATCGCGAGGCAAAACATATTGCATCATATGGCGTTTCAGCGTCAGTCACTCGTTGCGGCGGATGACGCACCCCTCACAATCGAGTGAATACACGACACGACGCGACCGACAATGACGTATGCATCGGAATTTCTCAACTCGTCGATATCACCTATCTGCCCATTCAGTGTGTTTATATCCGTTTTGAATCAGCAAACGACCTTGTCTATCATTGTTGGTGAAGTAACCGACGGACGGCGGCCGAATTCCAATCCAATCGATATTATCCAATTCATCATGAACGCTACGAGGAGCCGCCGCGCAAAAATGGTTCTCGATCTATGCATCCGCTTAGCAAGAAGACTATAATTTCTTTTCACTATCTTTTATTAATTTCTCCTCGGCCTGCTGGTCAGCCAGCACTTACGAGCTCTATGAATGAATGGCCTTCAACAGGCAGCTCTCCCCCATGGTGCCCCCAGAGATCTGCATCTATCCAATCACACATAGTCCGTATTTTAATGAATGAACGTAAGATCTCCCATGACGGCGGCGCGGCGCGTGGATCAAGTAGACTGATTGGGCGAAGGCGGATTGAATAAACCGATCACGAGCCTTCGGTTTTCAGCCATGGATTTGTTTCTGCAGCTCCCGTCATAGCAGAAAAGAAAGGCAACCGGGTGTATCATAGGTCGAGGGCGCGTTCCGCGTTTCATTTGCGCGTGTGCCTCACGTCCTAACATGTCCAATCATGAGTTCCGCGCGGTTTTCTGCGAATAAGGACTGCTGCCAGCTAGCTCAAGATGACGGTGGGTTTGCACGCGCCGCATTTCGAGTTTTCTACGGGTTTTATGAATGAACTACAAAAATGGGAACGAGCGCGAGGCGAGAACCTAAGGCACGAGTTTACGCTGCAGTAATAACCTACGAACGGCGAGGTCGTGGAAAAGGAAAGGAGTGAAAGATCTATTTCATCGACACCGGTTTTATTCCGTTGGCATGGCTTGCTGTATTTCGGTGGTGTAAACAGATAGATAGGCGTAGGTGCAGCAGCGGCGTCGTTGCTTGGCGCACCACTGATTTGGAATTGGACAGCGAAATATAAATTACAGGGTGGTCAAGGATAGGTGTTCGTTGTTTTCATTAACATTTAACGACAGAGTATCGATTTCGGTTATACAGCGTTTGGATTCCTGCACTGAAAATATGTTTTCGTAAATCCGGTTTCGCTCGTTTCGTAAACATGAATTTTGTACAAAGAACAAATGTGTTTTAAATTGTATGAAATGTTTTACATCTGGTTAAATGGTATCATTACACTTTTTTGTACGATGCACGAAATGAATTTAGTAAAGACTAGCCAATCGCTGCTCCTCTTCTATCGTACTCACGAATGTTGGTGTTGCTGCTGTGAGATTAACTACGGGTGCAATAACAGCTCTTCACAAAAGAACAGGGTCAAACCCCATGTCAGAAACTTTGAAACCGACGAACAACTCATTGTGATTGCGGTTTTTTTCAATTACATTTCGTGTCGATAAAGGAGATCTGTAAATCATTCACGGAAACAAATTCGTTTCTGTTTTGACGTAGGACTACGTCTGTGTTTTCAATACCGGGGTACACGTTCGAATTGCGAAAATTTTGAACGTTAATTTCTAAGCCATTTCATGATTGATTTCCAAAATGTTTGCACCAATCGATCGGAACATTCTCTACAATTTAATTCCAATATATAAAACTATTAATTTTTAACATTAAACTATTGAAACTAACGCAAATATAAGGTAATGTCTTATAATGTCGATTTTTCAGAGTAAATTTACTAAATGCACAGTACTCTCCTATCACAGACTACAAATTTTAGTAAGGAACGGCTCATATGCAGCAGTGAACGATATATAAGGAAGACACCTTCAGATTTGCTTCATTCGCTCGACAGCCACGGAGCTGTGCAGAGCGGCAATGGGCCAGTATTACTCTGGCAGCTGGCTGTTGCAAGTACCCTGCATGAGGGTGCGTGGGTGAGCAACCAGCCAGAATGACAGGTCAGGGGCTGTCGCTGTCGAGCGGCTGGCTGGACAGCCATTTTTAATTCAGTCGTGTGCTATACCAAGCCTATTAGAAATACTGCTTAACAAAAGCCCTACGCTCAATTTGAAACTACTTCTATTCAATTTCACAGCCTGCCGAACGCTATCGACTTATCGATATTTTCTCTTCACATCTTTGGTTCTGTTGCTGTGTTTGGTTAGTTGCTGTCCACTACTGATATCCCATGATGATGGGAAGATATTTCCAATTCAAAACATTATAATTTAATTAGCGTACTTTACGCAACAAAACATAATTAGTAATGTAATCTAACATGTTTAACCAGACAACCCCATTGAGCTGTCCCTTCTAGTTTTTATGAATAAAAAATCATGAAACGAACTTTTATCTTATTTCATGAATTCATGACTATTATTTAAGGTTTCATGATTGAAATGACAGATGCGAGTCGTGAACTTCGGAAGCGTTGTATTGCTTCTAATCTAAAGTTGTATGATCAGCTTCATTAATCAACTTTCTATTCAAGAACAACAATAGCGTTGTGCGTAAATCCACCAAGTACTATCACAGCTCTTCACATAAACACCAGGTTCGAATCCTGACGGTGGATTTATTTTTTTGTTTACAATAAGAGTCGATACAGTAGATTTGCCAGGTTCATGAAAACAGTTTTCAGTATCAGGAATTCAGTTCATGGGTTTAACCCAATGATTCATGATTTCATTGCGGCGGAAAAAAAAGTTCATGATACCATGAGTATTGTTCATGGTGTATATTCATAACACGAAAACACAACATATTCATGAAATCATGACCTGTTTTTTTTTCATTTAGAAGAACACATTATTTCCCGTGTTCATTTAACCACTAGAGAGACGTTTATTTTTTATTTGTAACAACATATTCGTAGCTTTTTGAATTGTTTTCTTACAGTGCACGAACATTATTTCTGTGTTAACGAATGCTTCCTACTTTTGGCAGTTTCGTCGTAGAAAATAACGAATAGATTTGTGAGTTCTGCTTTTGATGTCGTAATATAAACTAAATTAAATTTTCAGTGTGGGAGGGAGCGGTTTAAGGAGAATTTTTGGTTTGAAATCAAAATTCTAATATTGAACAACCAAATTTGTGTAAATTTGGTAAATGTGTAAATTGCGACTAACATCTTCGCGTTCAGGATTCACAGCCAAATCTCAGTTAAAGAAACAGTCGGGAGAACGACCTAAAAGTAGTTTGCCTGTTACTGGACAGTAATTTAATAATAAGGCCTTTTCGAGTGAGTCGGAACGAGCCGCTCGCATTTGACGAGATGACAATTGTCGATTCGAGCGAGGTGACTTTCCATGCACATCAAATGGAGAGTTTCGACTCGTTACGACAATCACCAAGCGAGAGCGACCCGTTTTGGCTCACTCGACTCGCAGTATAGGCCTATATTTCATGCGGAAAAGGAAAACAAATGCAAATTGGTAAATTTAAGATGTTAATGTCTTTCTTCAGGGGATTTTACTTTCAAATGCAGTTGTTTGCAATTGGTTGGATAAAATCGAGTTTATCTGTAGATATATGTATTGCAGCAACGAATCTAAGTTTTTGGAAGGTATGCGTCTGATTTGGATTAAGTATGACCAACTGCTCTGCCTAGAGTTGCATTTCAATCTCTGATGAAAAAAAAATATCGATAAAACATCAGTTGAAGTAACAATGAGCAATGTCTGTATAAATATATGAAAGTTCATAATAAATCTATTCACACAGATAAAAAGAAACATTGAATTTTCTGCGTTATCTAATGCACATAAAGGGAACGCTAGACTTGGCAGAAAATAATGGGATATTTCATGTAAATTTAAGCCAGATAACGCCCAAATCTATCCTGTTATATGAAAGATTGCAAGCATTGTTGTATGGCGCATGAAAGATTGCAAACAATTTCGTTGTTTACGCCTCCTCTGGCTTGGAATTAAACGAGGGGAAATTTTACGCGCTTGTTAAAATTCATTATTTTTTTCTGTGCATGATTTTGTCAAGTTGCCATGAAGCTTGCAGTTGTTTGTTTACAAAACCAGATTCGCCCTAGTCAAATGTTGGCGCTGAGTTGGTGCCGAAAGAGTTGTCAAACTGCAATGCCACTGAGAAAAGGTTCGGCAATGCAATTGGGTTGTTTCTTTCTTGTTCCCACTGCTCTTATGCGAAGTTCGACGTCAGATTCGTCGTTGCATAAGAACAACGGGAAAATAAAAGAGATCACACATTTGAATTGCAACACCTGTTCTTTTTCATATTCGTCAAACTGCATGGTAAGTGTATTCGCGAGATGTATAAATATTCACTGTGCAAAAAAAATTTGCGCAGTAGTCTAAAAACTCGCGCAGCAGTGCAACAGACACAATCGTTTAATTTGAATTGTTTTGCACTCAGATTATACATGTTTCAACCAGTGGGGCAAATCAATTGATGGCAACGTGTATATTATTTCGAGTGTAGCAGACAACAGTTAGTAGGTGTGTCGTACCGATCAGTGCGGTTCTCACGTTCATTTATTCACCATTGGAACTCCTCTAACTCTTCTCCGGGTACTTTTTCTGGCACTATTCCAACGCATGCAGACTTACGGTTTCAAACGCTTGTCATACATTCCTCACCACTCGTTTCCCATTATTCCCATTCATTTGAATACAACCGAACGAAAATCAAAATGAGCTGTCAATATTTGCTCTAGATTAGTCCGTTTGCTCAGTAATTATGCCATACATTGTCATCGTCATCGGTCCGCGGTCTTGTTTACATCACACCACTTGTTATGCTGTTTTGTATGTTGTGAGGACTTGGGATTTTCTCTTGCTGCTCGCCGCCGCGCGGCTCTGTTTGTGTATGCATACAAATGGGTCATGCGACTGCTGCAGCAGCTGCTGCTGAAGCCAACGCCGTCTTCCTCCCCTCTCCACCAGCATGCGGCTTGTTATTTTGTAAACAAAACTTGACTCTGTCCCGCGCTGTTGTCAGTTGAAACTTGGCGGCGGCGGCGGTGACTGACTTTTTGACACTGTGACAGAATAGAGAAATCGAACTTACCCGAATCCCGAAGCCTACGCAATATCCATTTGGCCAGATTTTCGCACCATCGCACTTTAATCCGCGCGGAATCCGTAATCTGCAGCAGGAGTCCGCCTGGGATCGGGAAGAGAGGGGTTTTATTATTTATTTTTTCGTCATCTGCAGAGGCTTTATTTATCTTTTTCGTTTTGCAGAAGCTGGCGTTTGTGGATGGAAAATAAAAACGCAGAACGTGGGACGCACATGAGAACATTTGTCACTGTTGAGCTCAGGCCACTGCTGCTGGTGAGAAAGAAGCGCGCGACAGAGGCCAAAGTGCAACCGAGACTCGCTTGATGCCAACTTGCACCGGCAGACGATCCATCCAGCAGCGTTGTGGGAGAAGGAAGCAACCTGAAGCTCCATTTTATCTTCCCTCCCAGTGACAGTTGAAACCTGTGCGCCGTTCCCAACAAAGATGGTGCCGGGCTTAGCGCCTGTGGTTATATTTATTCATCCTTTGTTTCAATTTTCTTCATGATGCCCTCGACGATATTATTCTTCCGCCGCTGGAAGAGTACAGTGTTCCGATTTTTGCTTGTCACTCAGTTTCTCACAAACCGTGTCACGATTCGAACGTTGACAGTATTCTATTGTTTGCCGCCGACTTCGGGACTAGAACAACTTGGGGTGAGATGAAAATCCTTTCCCGGTCGGAATTTTCTCTGTGATGTGATTATTGTAATTTCCTCGATTATGTGAGGCAAAAAAAAACGTGCTCGTTGACAACGAAAGGAGCAAAGTCGGAGCTATGAGGAATTCAATAATAAAAGAAATCAACATATCAATAAAAGATTTTATATTCCGGTTCGCTCTTTTGCTCCTTCTCCTGAACAATAGACCTGTACGAAGGACGAGAGAAAAGGTACAAGCGGTTAGGGAAAACAAACAAGAATCAGATTGAGGAGTAATTTCTACCAGACTTTGGCAAGCATAGTACGATCCGTTTTGCTTTGTTTTTGCCTATTGATTCTTATTTTGACACAGGAAAATGCCGATTCAAGTTTTATGACGGGACTTAACCTCAATTGCTGGTTACGCCCATTCACCCGTCATCTGTAAACATCTGGGAATATTCGTTTGCCCTCGGAGGTGCGTAGTGCCGCCGATAGATGTCGCATTCTGTCACGGAAGGATTTCACTCATTATCATTCTGGGCTGCGAGTGCAAATCGTTTTCGTTCCTCTGCGCAAATTTCAGTGGAAGAATCTACCAACGCGTAGGTGGTGAGGTGTGTGTGGTAACTGTGGTATCTACAACGACGGCGACGACGACGACGACAACGATGCGCGAGGTGCTCGTCTACCTGTTTTTCATGATGCGCTCTGATTCAGGCGGCTTGCGATCGCGATTTTGTGTGTTAAGCTCACTTGAGCGCAACGGGCTTTAGCCTCATTAGAAATGCAGGCGAAACCCAGGCAAGCAGCCATGCACTCTCGCGGTGTTGCAGTTGGCTGAGCTTTGCTGTGCTGCTCTGGCTGAGTGCTGATTTTCACGCTCATTAAACGAAAGGTAGCTGCTGCTATTGCTGATCACACCAATCAAACGAGGTGTTGGTACAATCTGCGAAGTAACAAGGGCACTCCAGTAGATTGAAATTGTAGTTCCAAACTTTCCAAGATCATTTCCACGAGTTGGCCAGCCTGAAGAATACTGTTCGTAACTTTGTAGCGGCGAATCAAGTGGGATATGGAAATTGTGTTCCTCATCGCTCGGGGTAATAACTATCACACATAATATGATTATGAATAAAAATAAACAAGCGAGTGGCACAGCGGGACAGCACGGAACAACACCCAGAGCACGGGGAAAAAGAATGAATGAATGAATGATTCATACGATCGTCCCGTTGTTAATGGTGCTATGGTTCCCCGTTTATTTTCATATCGTATTTTGGTAAACAAATCATGAACTCACATAACAATATTTGATTCCACAGCTCGGTTGCCCTCGCTTGGACAACGATGCGGGCGTCAATGGAAATGTGATCTTACCGACAAAAGCAAGGACAACTGCTCCCGGTCGGCAGGTTCACCCGTCAGGTGAGAAATGGTTTCTCTATCAGTGCTCTCCGATCTCCAGAATCGACCGTATCCCCTTTACAATGTTGCCCTCGTAAAACCAACCGCTCAGATGGCTACACCTTTATGATCTCCGAACGACCTACGTGCAAATATTCCACTGCATCATCGAGTCCGCCTTCTGCTACATAAATCCCGTTTTCCACGGAGTGCACTGTTTGGCGATCGTTGAACCTTCCCAGAGCCCAGAAAACGTTGGTAATTCCCATACTTGGATCATGACGCAGGAAGTACCGTAATATTTCCTCTTCAATGTTCCAAGCACCGACACTTGACATTCCCCAAAAATGACCAACGATCCTCTACAGCGCTCGCTTCGGCGTAGATGATGATTGACATAAAAATTAGACAACAGAAATTCCCACTGGGGTTCAGTTCTTAGAGCGAACATACCTACCTACTTACACAGGATTGAGTTATTAAAACCAATTCCGTTCCCATAACGTTTGGAACAAATTAAGCTCTTTACACATGATTCTCCATCCATCTCGTCGTCGTTGCCGTCGTGGTCGCCTGCTCTGTTGTTCTCCTCGGGTTCACGTATTGTTTTTGAAACAATTCAAAATCAGCGTTTTTGGAAAGCTGACTCTCGAAGGCGACGACGACGACGACGACGACACTGATGCCGGTGACCCGCTGCGCATCTCGTCCCTAACCTCTTCGGCAGCGTTTCCCAATTGAGCAGGCGCAACCCTCCGTATGTTAATATTTCATTCCAGTTTATTGGAGCGGAAAACATACTAAATTCATCAGACGACTTACTTATAAAATTTTATATTATGAAACTTTTTTTATTTTAGAATATTACAGGGTATATTTCATAAATCATGCATTCAGGATTTTCAAGACGTTTTAGTATAGAGCAGTTCCACTGTAAATGACGAATGTTTGGGGTTTTTTAATTATATTTGATTAGCTTGAAATTTTGCACAGACGTTAATTGGCGTCATAAGTTGGCCATTTTTTTTTATCTGGACTAACTTTTGAGAAGGGTGTATATAAAAATGACTGATTTATCTAAATAATATTATAACTCAAAAATGGTTTGTTTGATCGATTTAGGGTCCTCAGCAAAGTTGTCGATAGGAAAAAGAACTTTTCTGTAAAAAATAAATACACTGTAAAAAAAATTGTAAAACTTTTTATTTAAAAAAAATTAAACATTTATTTTCACTAAAAACGTCAATTTTTTGATATATTTCTAAACGTTATGCTAACTAACTTTTCCCTAAATTTTAGATTAAAAAAAAATGAGGTTTTTTGCATAATATTCAAAGCTTGCATAACTTTTCCATTTGATTAGTTCTCGAGTTATTCAAAAATTAGTGTTTCATTTGTATGGGAGCCTCCCTTCTTCCAGAGAGGGAGGGATCTAAAACCATCATAAGAATCTTCTCTGGCCCCAAAATCCCGTATTCACAAATTTTCTCGCCGATTGGTTCTGTAGTTTCCGAGTCTATAAGGGGCAGACAGTCAGACAGACTGACAGACAGACAGAAATCCATTTTTATATATGTCGAGCCCTCTGAAAATAAAATTTGAAGAACGGAGAACCACGAATAATATTTCAAAAAGGCTAAAAAATAAAGTAAAAATCATTTAATGTAACTTTATAACCATTATAACTCGAAAACGATGACACGAAGAATAAAATGTAAAGATATTTTTTGTTGCAAATCAAAAGTTCTTTCAAAAACCATAATCAAACGGAAAAGTTATGTAAGCTTTGAATATTTTGCAAGAAACCTATTTTTTTTTGAAAAATCATAGGCTCTGCGATAATTTTCTCTCCATTATATCATTTAGGGAAAAGTTAGTTAACACAACGTTCTATAATGCCCTTAGGTCTTTTTCACGCAGTTTTTTTTACGCGGTTTGTTTTCGGCGATAACTCCAGAACGGAACAACTTATCGACCTAATTCGAATTACATTTTTCGTTTTGGGCAAAAAGTAATCATACGGCAGTTTTTCAAAAAAATCACAAATTTTTGGTGTATATACTCAAAATTTTAAAAACTGTATTTTGACCATTGCTTGAAAAGATAACACATGCAAATAAAATCGAAAAAATTTAAAATGTTTATGCATGTGAATTTATCAACTCTTTTCAGTCTTTTTTTACGCGGTTTCATAGTAAAAGTGGAACGAATTCCCCGTGTAAAAAAAGACTTAAGTGGTTATCAATTTTTTTAAAGTATCTCTTTTAGTAAAATTTTATTTTAAAAAAAATTTTCAATTGAAAAAAATATTTTTTACCGTGCGTGAATGTTTTTTCTGAATAGTTCTCTTTTAATAACTTTGCTGAAGACGACAAATCGATCAAACAAACCATTGTTGAGTTATAATATTGTTTAGACAATCCAGTCATTTTTATATACATCCTTCTCAAAAGTTAGTCCAGATAAAAATTAGCAAACTGATGATGCCAAATGACATCTGTGGTCATAGCCCGGATAGAAATAACCATACAATGACAATACAATAATATAAAATAAAATAAAAATCTATTGCCATTACAATAGATCTACTATTCACCCTTCATACTAGAATTTTCAACAATTGTGAAACAATACAATCATTGACTCAGATTTGTTCGGGAAAAAATATTTTTTCGATGCGCTACTAATTAATTATGTTTTTATTGCGTACAGTGCGCTAAATTTAAATAATAATGTTTTGAAATTGGAAATATCTTCTCAATATCATGGGATCCCAGTAGTGAAGAGCAGTTTCTGCTAGAACCAAAGATGTGAAGAGAAAGTATTGATAGGTCCGATAGTGCTCGGCAGGTTATGAAATTGAATAGAAGTAGTTTGAAATTGAGCGTAGGGCTTTTTTTGGCAGTATTTCGAAGCAAACATAGGCATCTTTGCCAAACATCCCCCTGCGGGGTAGGTCAAGGCAGGGACGGATCCGCCACCTTGACTGGCAAAAATGTCTACATCTGATCGCGCTCAAACACCGCCAAAGGCACAGAATGGTTCTAGCGATGTTAAATCTCAGTTTTTACACTCCCTAAAGACCACATGTGATTGGAATCAATTTCCAATTATAGGTTTTGAAAACACAACTTCTTATTTTTTCCAATTTCAAAACATTTTTTCTATAGTTAAGATACATAACAACCCCCTTATACTATTGTCGATGTCCCAATTTAAATTAAATTGTATTGTGGAAACAATATCTCCTGTTGTCATCTTATCGATGTTAACAATACTATTAATTGTATACACTATTGATTCTATTGTTTGGTTACAATACACTTAATTGTAAATCTATGAGAATTTTGTTTTCGGGATGGAACGGTTATGCTGAATTTCAACCAAATCTAAAAATACAAAGAAAACACGATTTGCGAATCGCTATGGAACTACTCTATTTTTTCTCCTGAGGGCATGTTTATAAACCACCTAGATTCATTTATGAAAATATAAAAACCCCCCACCCCACCCCCGCTTGTAAACTTTTTTCATCATACTGTACTTAACTTCTGTTGCAATTTGGCGGTTCTAAAATGTTGGTTGAAATTCTGTGCGATTTATCAGCGTCAAATAATATCACTCAGCCATAATTTTTTTTTTTTACTTTTGAACCGATCTGGTATGTTTGAGAACCCCTGACAGGTGGCCGCAACGGCAGCCGGCCGCAGCTGCCGGGCTTCGATTATCATATTAGTATGCAAAGAAGCGGGGAGAATCGAGAGTACATGAATTCCTGTGTGACACTCTCTGCAGCACGCTACCGACGGGTGATTCGTAGATCGGCGGCGCAGGATCGCGTCATTCCGGTGGTGGTGAGAACCGTTCCCGATGGGGCTCACCAAGGCCTCCACGCTCGTCGGTGTGTGGCGGTCGGTCGCGGTGGTCGCGGAAGAAAAGCAAATAAAACCTCCGGCACTTTTTTGTTCCTCCTGCAAGCAACTCTCCTTATAGTCTGATTATTTGTATGTAAATATCGAGTGGGAATGGAGCTTGTTTACGATCGCGCTCTGCGGCGGGGAGGTAGGGACGGTAACCAGTTGAATGAAGTACACCGAAGAAGATGGTGGTATTTTCGCCCACACAGATTGTTGTTCTTTTCAGCTCCTCTTGATTCTTGGGGTGATTTTTAAGATCAAGAATACACCTCAGTGCGGTTTGTTGACTCTAGCCTACTCTGTAACTGAGCAACATCAAACACCATTTGACATAGCCGGGCGTCATGCCCCACATCCCGGCGCACCATGAAATGAAATTTTCAACATTTCCAATTGACTAATTGAATCAATTTGCCCCGAAGCTTTGCTCGGGAATTAAATCGCTGCTGTAGACATACAGTGCGTGAGAAAATCTACTTTCCAATATTAGCTCTACTGTTGATCGCTGGGCACTTCGCGTTCGGAAAAGAGGAATCGATTCGAACAAGAAAGCGGGTTAACTCCGCTTTGTTTTTCTTTTCTGTACACCGTGATCCGACCTAATAGAGATTAACCCCCTGGAAGCAGACGGGCCTATACTGAGCGCTAAATAGAGACATAAAGAGAGCAGAAGAAGCCTCCACCGCGATGAGTTCGATAATAATCCCGAACGAAAAATGGTAATTATGATCTCCGAGTAGCGCTCTGCCGGAACCCTTTGCCGTGCGTCGTCGCACGAATTCTTAAGTGAAACTCGTGTGAACCACCTTCTACGGTATGATTCGTAGCCCGCTGTGTGTTTGTGTGTGAATACGATCGACGCACCTTTGGTATCCTTGGACCGCCGACGCACCACATCAGAAGAATCCAATAATAGCGGATCATTTGGGTGATTACACATCATCGCTCACATGCCCCCTCCTTGTTTCAGTTCGATACGGCTTCCGAAAATTAGCATCCGATATTTCGGCTAGCAGCACGTCTAAGTAGTCTAATCAGCACATCGAACTGCTGCCTGACTCGGTGGTAGCGGCGGCGCGAGATTGTGAAGCGAGAGGTGTTTATGTTATTGTGTGTTTCGTAAGAGGCGATAATCTTACGCGGAAAGCCGAAGATGCCCCGGCTAAGCCGCACGATGCTGCTAATCTGAGGTAGACAACTACAAGACGATGATGATAGGTGAAGAAGCGCATGCTGCGCGAACTGGAACTTCCGACATCGGGGAGGAGGCAGAGTCTAGCTTCAAGTGGCTAATTCCGGGTAATTTTCATTGTTTTACTCAATTTCCCCGGTATGTCTAGGGCGGAACGCGGTGAGCAGGAGCTCCAGAAAAAGTACCTATGCTGCCGACCGACCCATCATGGGAAGTAATTAGTGAAAATTAGAACCAAAATACATTAGGAGGTTTCGAGGCCGCCGGACAAATAAACGTGAGAAAGTTTCGGAAATTTTTCTTTCCGATTGAGGGTGGAAGCGCATGCTGCAAGGATTCGGGTAATTGGGCAATGAGACAGCACAAACCGTTAACGAGATTCTTGGGCACCAATGAGACTGGTTGAAGTTGCGGATCGAAGGTGGTCGTTTGCTGTTGTATTAGCAGTTGCGTGAGTGGATCGTAACAATGTCGTTAATGCCCGGTCCGGCATCTTCAGGTGGGTCTGCACTCCCTACCGCAGAAGATGAAAGCAACCCCTAAAAAATGGGATAAGAATATATAAAGTGTAACAATAAAGACAAACAGACCTCCTCGAGACCCAGCTCTACTCCACAACCTTCTCGCTCTGTTCAAAGGCGTGGGAATTGATGGTTCCGGAACGAAACACTACGGACGACGACAGCGACGACGGTACGCGCGTGAGAGGTGCCAATGAGAACAATGATATCACCTCAGCGCCTTGGTGGCATATTTGTAAAATTATAACAAAAACACACAAAACCGTGAACGATGAAACGAGCGCGCAACACCTCAGACCGAAGTCCCACCGGCCGAGACTCAAGTGAGCGAGCGCAAAAGCCCACGGTATCACGGTTTCTCAGTCGCTCTTCCTATCCGTTGGCTGACTGTGTAGACGAGCAATAATTTATGTTTATTTTAAAATATTTTTATTATTATTGGTTTTTATTCCTGTTCCATTATTGTCTTTTTCACCTCTTGTTCCTTCGCTTTGGTTCAGTTGGACTTTTTTTTTCACCCCGTCAAACTGTTCTCGACTGGACCTGAAAGTGTAGCCATTCGCGATCCCGAGCAGCATATTTAGAACCCTATCCTAGAACACCCGCTACCGCTACTAATAGGAACAGTAAACAAGCACACATAACCTCATTCGCCACACAAAACACAGAGAGACGGTACCGCCGACGATACTACGACGCAAACGACGACGGATTTCAAGAGATTCCCATAAACGTGCCTCTCTTGTACGTTAATTTCAGCGTGAAATTATCGATAGGGTCCGAGGAAGCAGCCAAAACCACGGCTGGTCTGTGGTGGCCGCTTTTCTGTTTGTTTTTTCCCCTCTGCCCCTCGTGGCCTAGCGACCTGCAGTCCGGTTGTGCACGGCGTTTGGCACAGTGGGTCAGGGTAGGAAAATATCGTTAGGAAACTCAAGGGAAAATGATATGGTTTGTTGTCATTTGAAATTATCTCTACGCTTTTAAAGTGGAGGTCTCCTCGAGTCCAAAAAAAGGCCGACATCGTGGCATCGTCAATTCGATCACAAATCTTAAAAACTACCGTCGTACAGACCTTTATTTTGACATGCGGGGCTACTTTGTATACTTAAATAGTTCAATGTTTTTAAACAGAAATATTGTTTATAATTATATAATGATTTCGGCATCTTTATAAAATACTATGTTTTGCGTCATTTTGCATAGGCCCGATATAAAATTAGATTTACACTGCTTGTCAAAACGAGAAAAATTTTCACGGGCAAGCGTTTTTCAGCTCCTGAAACTTTTGCTTTTTACGTTAAAATGTGTTATTTTATGGCATAAAGTAAGCGGTGGTCTATTTTCCGTCAGTGATCACATTACAAGGTTATGTTGTTTACTTTTTGTTTAGGTTTTTCTTCTTCTTCTTTAGCATTTCAAGCTTATTGCTTTCACAATAAGCCTATTGCTTTCACAATAAGCCTATTGCTTGCTCTCAACTTAGTGTTCTAAATGCACTTCCACAGTTATTAATTTTTGCATTAGTATGATTGTGTGGCAAGTACAATCATACGCTATGCCCAGGGAGCCGAGAAATTTTCCTTAACGAAAAATTCCTAGACCAGACCGGGAATTGAACCCAGCCACCTCCAGCATGGTGTTGCTTTGTAGCTGCGCCTTTACCGACTGAGCTAAGGGAGGACTCTTGTTTAGGTTTTTAATTGGTGCGTAATTATCGGAGAACCGTTTCCGGATCAGATTTGAATAAATGCCTCGAATAAGTGAAAAACCAGATAGATGTCTCAAGCAGAAGCCGCAAGAAAACTGAATTGCCGTGGACAGACGATCTACAACAAGCTCTGCGAATCGCACCCGAAGGTTCCTGGTCACCAAAAAGTTTTCTCAAGCGGGGCTTTCCTGTTGGAACGGATGATCTTCGGGAGATTGCTCGGATCTATTTGACGAAGCGGGGTTGAAATGTCCCAGCTTTCGTCGACAACAAACCGTCTCGGGACTGTGTGGCTCGATTCTTTCGCGATCATCGTGGAGCTAAGCAAACGGTTTGCGCAAAACATCAAGTTGAGTCGAGCAGGAGTAAGACGCGAAACAATCTGGGAATACAACATATTCAACTACGATGAGACGAATCCGTTAGACGATCCATAGTTAGCCATATGTAAGCCTGGTTTGAAATACTTTGAAAACGTGAGGAATTAAGTCGGCCACATCGTGATGTTTTGCGGCAGTGCGAATGAAGAAACGCTGCCAACAGAAGTGCCATTGGTTCATTCCGCTTTTATTTGATAGGACTGATTGTGCTGATTGTAGACAACCTTTCTTCATATTGAAGTCCGAAGGTTGTTGAAGTTTGTCTTTCAAAAAGGCATAAGATTCATCTGAACTTGTTAGTCAACTGCCAACTGAGGACGTGAACATCGATTTGGTTGTGGATTTGTTCAAGTAGTTTCTGAAACAGCATCGTGACGACGTCATCGGATCTTCAGCTGGGCCTCAACCGCCCGACGACATCTCTCAAAAAACACCGGAGCCGGATAAAACTCCCGGGAAACGGAAAGCGAAGCCCAAATCTGTGTCTCCCAATACACCTCGACTGGAACCGGGATCCAGCTAAAAAACGCCCGCTGAACGAGGAAGGAAGCCAAAAATCTCCATGTTGGGAGGAACAATTGTTTGAAGTTTCGTCATTTCGAGAACTTGTCAAAAATTATCCAGTAAATTCCTAAATACTTTAAATTTCATATAGTGTAAAAAGTAGCCCCCACAAAGTCCAACAACTCATTTTTACTCACTATATGAAAAATATTGTTTTTCAATCAAATTTGTGGTCATATTTTGTACAAATATTTCCTACAAATCCACGTTAAACATGTATAAAAATTACTGAAATCCATTAACCATTACAGCTGTTACTGGCTCATTTTGACTTGTGATTAGAGCCTCAGACGTGTCGCTACGAAGCAGGTGCCGAAAGGCCTGAATTTCATGCAAAAAAAGGGACCGCGTTGACATCGCAAAAGACATGATTTCAAGGGCCGAATCGGACCCAGCACTCATCAAACGGATCATTACTCGAGACGAGACTGGAGCCGCGACCGAGAAAACCACGTCGGTTTCAGTCGAAACAGAAGGCAATGCTCACAGTTTTGATGGATTACAACGGTGTTGTGTGTCATGAATTCCTTCCACAAGGTCAACGTTTGCGTGAAACCGTTCGCCGAAAAAGACTAGATTTGGGGGCAAACAACCCGTGGATCTTGCAGCACCATAACGCCCCGCCACACAATGCTATCGTTATCCGTCAACATTTGGCTAAAAACGGTCAGTCCGTGATAGAGTTCTTCGTAGTCTTTTACCGCTAAGCGCCTTACCATTTGAATTTTACCAGAATTTAGTGTTTAAAAATTCTGATTTTGTCTGTGCATTTAATTTTAGCAGTACATCTGCCTCCCAAATTTCAAAATCCTGCCATCAAAATACTTTCTTTCTGCGTCAAACTTGTTTTTATTAAATACCTTGAACACCAGAAAAAGGGCTTCACAAACAGTGTAAAATATGCTTGACTGACATTTTAACCAATCTTCGGTTAGATTTTTTTCGGGCTAATCCATATCAGTGAGACTGGACTCAAACCACCATAACGGGTGGCAGCTAAAATTTTGGATTTTTTTCGAGGCTCCTATGCTCAACATCAAACGAAATCAAAGAAATGGGAGTGTGTTAGCACTCTCTCTCTCCTCTTTCTGCTAGTATTTTTTGTTTTGTTATGCTTGCTCAGTTTTACTCAAAATGCCGTCGAAACAAAAAGCATTTTGCGGCTTTGACTGTTTACCATATCCTAGGACCCCCAAAAACTACTCGCAATCAAGGTAGTGGAAGAGCAGCCAAAATTATGGACGCAAAAGGACTTCGTTCTTTTTCTCGTGCCTTCATCAATAAGGATTCACCGAGCCAACGGGATGTCGCAAAAAAGTTCAACTTTTCTCACCAGTATATCTGCAAAGAGTCAGAATAAAGTGCCGAAAGGAGATAAGAGCCCCGGAATACACTGAGAAACAGATTTCGATGCTGAAATCCCAATGCCGCTGGTTGATAAAAAAATATTTCGGAAAATGTTTTGTTTTGGACGACGAAAGTTACTTCCCTCTTTTGAAGACGTCCAATCCCGCAAACGATCGATAATATTCCACGGATAGTTCTACTGCATCTTCGAGCATAAAATATAAAATATAAGTTTAAACATAAGTTTGAACAGAACGTGGTGCTGAAAATTTCTCAGTGTCGCCCAATTGAAGATTTCTTCGGGATTGAGCTCCTTGGTGTACAAAAATAACAGGAGAGCAATGAATGGCAAACAGTTGATTGGAACATTCAAGAGATTCGCAAATTTTTCATGAAGGCCGTACAACGCTCCTGTTCCGACATCGAACGGATGCTTCACCAAACAGCAGATTACGAACCGTTTTCAAATGTTCCCTATTTTTCAACAATAGATGAGGTATCTTAAATTTCAATAATTAGTAGCCACCCGTTAAATGCCCCAAACAACACCCGATTGAAAAATGCCAAAACCGCTCAAAATAAACCTAAAATAGACTTGAATAATCACAGATCTTTTCTCAGTTCGCGACCACCGTGCGGTGGCTCACGGTTCGTGTGTGATCCACCGAGTGCGTCGATGTGTGTGTGAGCATTAGCACTCACTGCCCTCCCCCGTTCTGTCAGCTGTTATTAAATTATCGATATTAAGTGTAACGAATCAATAAACGTCTTTACCAAGCGGGCACCACAGCGTGAGCAAAAGAGACGAACCACTACCGAACAACAAGAAGGTTTTGGGTCCCTATGGGATCAGCGATTCCCACCGGGTGCGCGGTCAACGGGTTCTCTTCACACGTAAACTGTCAAAGACAAGCCGCTGCACCGTGTCGTCGTATGCTCACCGGGGGAAAGAACCCGGCTTGGAACCATTTAGTTCATCTTCACAATGACTAATCGTAATTCTGGCAAAGGTGTAATCTGGTTTCCATCAAGTCACACAATGTTCAAAAGCATCACATTTGTATCCAATTTGGTAGATTTTCTCACCTCTCTTCATTCGTTCGTCCGCCTGGCTGATGATCTCTTCGATTGTCATTTACGCGCTTCGATGCTGGGGAAGGAAGCTGATCCAAATTTCCTAGAAGTCGCATCCGCTTTGTATGCTGCCTCAGCGCAGAGTGCAAGGGAATTCTTGATAGGATTAAATCCAACCAAATCCGGCGAAAACTGACAAATAAAAAGAATTTTATAAATTATCCAACAAATTCAGCTACTAATGTACCTTTTCTTTCCCTTTTATTTTCAGGTAAGTTCCAATCCCATTAAGGAGGAGAAAGATTCCAACGCGCTCTCGGAATAAATCATTCCGCAATTAATTACCAACCCGGGACGGAGTCTGTTTGTGTACGGAGCTATCATCAGCCGGCCAGGTTGTACAGTAATAGTAGATTAATGAGCTTTTTATTGATGGTGATCAATTAATCAACCCAAAGGTAGCTCACATCTGACCTCTCAAATTGTTGGTGGATGAGAATTGAGTTATTAGACGAACGACGGTCGGTAGTTGTTGAATCAGTCTGGGAAACTGTCCAACTAGCCTCAGCCGTTGATTAAATACGGCGCAACTTTATGCAACTTCGCGTGGCAGCAATAAATTTCAATTTACGCAAAGCATAACTTTTCATTCGCTAATTGTGAATGCGATCGCGCGCGTGTTAAATTACGTAAAATGCTGCGCCTATGCTCCGGTGGTTGCAAGTTGCACGTCTATCTAAACCACTGTGCCGACGGGTTGGGTGTAAAAATTTGAGAAAAATCGTGAACATTTTCCCACACTTTCTTTTTCCGGGTCTATTAGGCAGAGTGCGGTAATTACCAAATCGCGCGCGCAACCATCGTCGAGCCTTTATTAGGTGTATGTTTGTCTGATTGGTTACGCAGCACGGCCTACTGCTATATGTCACCTCTCTTTCGCTGCGTCGACCGTGACAACGAAGATGACCAAGTCGGTTTATGATCTGGACCATCATCACCATCATCAACATCATGAAACAATTGAGGGTGCGCTATAGAGCGGGCGAGAGATTGTTTGTATATTTCTTAATTAACAGAATCATTCGTCTCGATCTCGTCGTGGTCGTCGTGGTATAGCTGCCTCATCTGCTACCTACTCGCTTGCTGCACACAGAAGGCTCTCGCTGGCGATGGCGCTGCGGGTGGATGCTCGTTTGTCGTCTCGTCGTGCCGGTGTCCACAACTCCGCGAGAATACCGAACCCTCGTCCGACGGTGCGGTGTATGTGTGAGGTAAATCTCGCGCGACCGTCTCTCTTTCTCACTAAAATATTGTACTTTTGTGTTAACGAATTAATGAGTATCACCTGGTGGTCCTCCTCCTTCGTTGCGCGCTCTCTCCAGGCTCTACCTCGCGTGCTCTCGCTGACGGGTGGTAGATGGCTTGGATGATGCTGGAGCTTTGGTGGAAAAGTTCTTTCTGCTCCTCTTTTACAACTTCGGTTCAGCTCGCTCGGAAATCCATAGAGCGGTGTGGTCTCACCGTGCGCAGCTCGAGCCCCGATCTGTGGTATTATTCTTTATTATTCCAATATTATTATTGGACGGTATCATCTCTTTTGTATAAATTTATTTATTTGTTTATTATAGGCTAAGATCTGTTCTCCCGTTTATTGACTGCTCTTTTCGCCGTATCGTGTACGCGCGACCGCGCAGACTCTCAGGAGGAGCAGCAGTCAATTGAGATTTTAAGTGGGAAAGTGCCTCGGTTTGTGAACGTGATGGGGGGTAAACTTTTGAGATTCCTTTTCTCATTCTCTCGCGCGTTTGCGTCCTCCCCCATCAGGTGCACCAGCCCCACGGTCCCGATCAGGGCTCTCGTTTTTTTTTGTTTCTTTGGTCGGGGTGTCATTTCTTACTGTGCGCTTTTTCGGACCTCATGATTGACTCACGCTCACTTTCAGGAGTGAGCACGAGCGCTCCACATCAAAGGTGGCGGCGTGGTTGCATGGTGGCATGGTGATGATTCATACACCTTACTTTTGGCTGCGTGCTGGTGACCATCGAGAGACAGAAGGAGAGAGCGGGCAAAATTTTCTGCACTCGCATCAGCAGCCGCGCTTAATTGATGTCAGTTCGGCAGTTCGGTGTCATTAATGCGCTGGGCACTGATCGTCGTCGTGTGTCCTTGACTGCTCGCGGTGGTCGAATTTAATTAAGTTGTTGTTGCCGTGCAGGGGGCGCAACGTGACTCAGGTTGAAGGAAGCGAACGAACCAAGTTTCTTATTTTTTTCGTCCCATATTCGTAAGTTCCTTCTCTACACCTTGTATCGTAGATATCGATCCCCGAAGAACACGGACAGCACATTATTTCCTCTTTTATTCTGCTCCTGACTTTGACCGACCTGTCTGTCTGTCTGTTTGTGTCCCTGTCGTTTCCATCCAATGAGATACCTCCCGGGTTTTAATGAACGTACACTAACCAGTCGGGGTTCGTCTTCTTTCCCGGATTACCCGAGAGCCGAGCCGGGCTAAGAGCGCACTGAACGTCTTAATCGACCATTAATCGATTTTAAAAGGTATTTCCCAGTTTATTTAAATGACCTGAAACATTTGCTGCCATCGAGCCACAGTCGAACCGAGTCGAGCCGTGATTTTATGGTATTTTAGTAGACCACCATGATTGGTCTTTATCGGTCAAAAGGCTGAAATTTATGGTGAACTCTAGGGGTTTGACCATCTTCACCGTGTTCGTTTGTGTTCCCTCTGCAGTTGCATTTGGTGCTGACGTTGCTGGTACATCCTAAGGGGGCAACCAGGAGAAGCAGAAAATTTATAATGTGCTGCAGCAGCGACACCTACACACGTAGCCGTCGTCGTCGTCGTCGTCGGAGTGCAGCTCAGACGAACACGACGACGGTGGGACAATTAAGTGACATTTCCCGTATGCGCGCGCCGCTCACGTCGGTGGTCATTTATCATTTCGGTCTCGGTGGGTACTAGTGCCGCATGACGTAATCGTTTAAAATGGTATTTTGAAATTCCCTAAAGTTCTGGCAAAGATTTAATCCTTGAAATATTTAAGAGCTTTGAAAATAAAGAGGTTTATTTGAAGTTGCTAAAACTACGCGAATTTCGTAATATTCTAAATTCGCTCGGATTTTCATTCGACATTTTGGCGTGATTTCGATTTATTGTAAATTCAATTTAGAGCCAATATTAAATCTCAAAAGACTACGTGAAACTAATAGTTTTTGTGTTTGTGTGTGTGTACAATCTGACACCCATTGGCCGGCAATGGTATTATGGAGGAAATCTGTTTACAACAACCCTTTAACCATTGAAAGCAGCTTTAATCCGGAAGCTAGAAATCCTGATAGCTCTACTGCAGATTCAGCAACCCATTTCAGAATTTCTGGAGATTCACGTCCATTTCGAGGTTACTTTCACATACGATAAGCCCCGGATGTGAATATTATCGATATCATTCGTATAAGGGTACTGCAACACACTTTCAGTTTTGAAAATGTAAAATTTTCAAACCAGGCACGTATTTAGTATTATGTGAGAAAAAGATTTTCGTTGTATATTTATAAGCAGATTGATCTCACCCATGGCCTCCTTCAAAATGACACTAGATTGTTCTCTCGCAAAAATGAAAATTTTCGCCGTTAATTCGTAATTAATATGATGCACTCGTGGCAACATAAGCGCAAAAATTAACGTTGCTTAACCGCCCGTTAGATATGCAACCAGCAATACAAAGCTCTGTACACCACGTGATGAGTGCATCAGAAAGCCTTTCACGCGCGCATGCTTGTTTGTTTCGATCGTTGCTTCTGACAAGCAAATGGCCGTTTTCTTTTTTTCTCATTCCACACTCTGCCAATAATCAAAATCTCCCGCTATTAGGCGACTCAATATCGACTTGAAGGACTTGAACTACTAATAATCATAGACTTTGTGAAATTGTTGTGTAAAACTTCCACAACAACTTCCTCGCAGTCTACGAAGAGTACGCAGGTAACTATCTCTTACTCGTTGCGTGCCTCTTCGATTTCGAGAATCCGTTTAACTAAGCTGTCGTCCGACATTCTTACGACATACCCAGCCCACCGTAGTCGACCGAGATCAGCGGTGTGGTCGATGGGATGTTCTCCCAGTAACTGATGCAATTCGTGGTTCATTCGCCTCCTCCATGTTCCGTCTTCCATCTGCACTCCACTGTAAGTCGTACGCAACACCTTCCGTCCAAAGACACCAAGAGCAATGTCCATGTTTTGTGGCCGCAGAGGACTACCGGTCTAACTAATGTCTTGTAGATGGTCAACTTTGTAGTTCGGCGAACTTTGTTCGATCTTAGCGTTCTTCGGATTCCAAAGTAGGCACGATGGCCAGCCATAATGTGGCTTTTTATTTCTCCGCTGGTGTCGTTATCGGTGGTCACCACTGAGCCCAGATACTGGAATTCGTCTACCGCCTCGATTTCATTACCGTCGATCTGAACTCGTGGTGAGAGGCTAACATTGTCTTCTTGGGAGCCTCTTTCTTTCATATATTTTGTTTTCAACGTTTTAATCACAGGCGCAATCCTACTCGCTTCACGCCTATGTCTGATGTACGTTTCCGCCATTGTCTCAAATTTACGTGCAACGATATCAACGTCGTCGGCGAAGCCAAAAATTTGCACAGACTTTCAGTGCCATTCAGTGACATATCGGTGATGAATAATAGATTCCAACGGATAACTCCTTTTCGATAACAATCCGCATGGGATATGCTTTTCTAGGCAGTATAGTAGTTGTACGAATTGAATTTAATTCGTAGCGCCACATGTGTTGTTTAAGCTGCCTGCATTACCAAAATTATCTCGTTTCACGATACCTAAAGTTAATGTCTAAATAAAGACTTGATCATGTTTTTGAAGCGGGGTTTCACATTTAGTTTACATTTAGTTGGCTTCGTTTGAGTTGCAAGTTCAACTAATGCCAGGATTGTTCCTATGTTTTCATCGTTGGCAGATTTGTAGTCCCCTGATGTATTATCTTAGTTTTTCTAGAATTATCTATCTTATTGATCTCATTCTTCTTATTCTTGATAATAATGGGATATGATTGTTATCTGAGGTTTCAAGGAATTGTTCTAGCTTCAACTTCGCCGCAAACCACTATTCGATTGAGGGGTGGTATGATTCTACATTAATTATTCTAAAAAATCTTCCATCGACAGCAGGCAAGAATCCGGAGAAGGATCTTGAGCTTATCTTTGACAATAGGCTCTGCACAAGCCATATATGTCATATATAGTGTCAAAAGCATCGCGTAACTTGGGAATCATGCAGCGGAATTTCTAGCTCCAGCATAGCATAGCATTTTCCGATGATTCCACAGTCTGGAATCCTCACTCTTATAATGGAGGTGAACGAATTGAACTTATCCAGCACTGCTCCATCTGATATGTATTAGCCCGACTACTTGGTGAGATCTTCTACGATTGTTAAGCTACGAAAACCGGCGTCCTTTAATTATCATGGATACGCTCACGACCCATCGAGAGACAGCTAAGGTTTTTGTTGTCGTAGATTTGTTGACAAATTGGACGTACTGCCCGTCGCTTTCACCCTAATCTAGATCCTCAGGTTTAGGAACAGATCGCTGCGCAGGATTGCTCTTCGACGAACTAACCGTTAAATTTCAATCTTTCTAGAATATTTCCGTTTGTTAAGATAATACAATTTATCATTTAGATGTAATAAGTAATACGTATTTGTTACTGATCAGAACTAGTGCAATTCCACAGTGAACCACGTAGGTGCAGCTTTGGGATATGTTTCCAACTTCCATGTACAAGTTCACTAATTCATTCTATTTTTAGATCAATACCGAAGCTGGCAAAGTCCTCGCTACGTCTTCGAGGTGAGGGAAGGATGATTAATCCGACAGCTTTTGTTACTAGAGACCGAGAATACACCTCTGCATCTTCACACTGCCATTGGAAGGATAGTAATTTAAGTGAAGTAGGGATATTTTGACGTCGGACTACGTTTTGTGTTCTATACCGGTGTACAATTGAAAAAAAATCATCAAAAACCGTCACGAAAAGTGGTCAGATTTTGAGCGATAATATCTCACTCGTTTTTCCAAAGATTTTAAAAAAATTTGCATCAATTGATCGGAAATATTTCCACGCATCGATTCAATATAAGACATTTTGGATTTCAGGCCACATACTATTGAAAAAAAAATTTAAATTTCAAACCTTATCTTAACAGGTATATTAATTCAAAGAATATTGCATTGTAAAATCAAAATGGCTTAACATAGTGCTACGTTATGATTTCGAACTAACCCATTGGGGCTGTACCTTGCAGTTTTTAAATCAGCCATTCACAGTGGCAAGTAATGTAATCAATAAGAGGGCAATTGGCTACTTTTTATTTTAAATCTAATCTAATCTAATCTAATAGATAGAGGCGAAGTTTAAAAAGGCAAGGAATGAAACTGGTCGGGAATTTAACTGTCGACCTTCTGCTCAGTACGCCGAAAATATGAATTTCATTCTAGCCTTATAAATAATACATAACTATGTAATGGTCTAATGCCTGCAATTTAATATTGTATGGTAGGAACAATGTTACTTTATACTCGGGCAACTCAACATCCAACCCAAAAGAGCTCCTCGATCCAACCGGGAATCCGGGAATGTGTTCGTTTATAGCTGTTCATAAGACTTCGCAGTAAACACTCGCCCGTCAACGGGGGTGGCAACATAAAACAAAATCAACAGCAAGTGTCGATCAACCCCCCTCTGTCCAATATGACACGCAGGATAAACCGCCCGAAGCACGCGGGCACAAACTGATTAGATTTTAAACAGCGTTAAACCGTATTTCGCCCGAAGCGCCGCGACCGGTGCGCAATAATTTCACCCCGGTCCAATTTCTTCTTTGTCCGATATTATTACGGAAGATATATACAATATAACGATGAATGTAATTATAAACAAAATAAATAATCTGTTTCTCCACGTCCGTCCGTTCATTTTTGGGGTCCTGTTTTCCGTTTTTTTTTCTTGCGTGCCGTTGCACTCCCGTGGAAGCTTTCCTTCTGGGATGCCTTATTCGTTCTTTTTTTACTCTCGAGTTGAATTCCGAACCTCTGCTGCTTGTTATTAGCAAGCTTCTTTAGCAGCAGCCGTACTCCGATATCAGTCGGTCATTTTGCCACATTCTTTGCACCTATTAATCTTGGCTGCTTCCGCGCGTTTTAAAATGCATTGCCAAAAGTTCCATTGTTGTGCATTCGCGTGGTGCGCAGGCACAGAACCCACCACTTTGATATATTTCTAATAATCATTCTTGTCCGGATTCGGTCGTTATTTTGCCGAAAAACCAGCCGGTCGTCATGACGTCACAATTACGCCACAATGACTCACGGCGTAGCACGGCAAAGCTTGGCGACGACCACTGAAATTGAAAACATTCCCACGCTCACTTTCAAACGGTCCATTCGATAGCCGTTTCACGTTTTGCGTTTTCGGTCGAACCTGGTCGTGGAGCACACAGAGAGCACTCCTTTTAATCAAGTAATTAGACGGTGAGTGTTGTACAAGCGAACGGACAGACATTCAGACAGACAGGCGGATGGACGGACGGACCGGCCAGGTACCAATCTGACTACTCGGCATACAAATATGGGCTTGGATACGGTAGTGGTGGCGAGTAGCAACAAAATCAACACTGCCACAGTCCGATCAAACGTCACATGATGAATGACCTGACGAGAAGTGGTCACCGGTCGATCGTACAGGGTGTTTCAAAAACATTAGTTCGCAGAAATTGTGATCAACCCACTTGCTAGTCATGGCTTCAGTTCTATCCTTTCTAAGAAAAAAAAAATCCGCAACTGAACTCACATTCATGAAACACCCTGTACGTGCGTCAACCTTGAACAGACGCGGCAGCAGCGTGTCATTTCCAATCGATGATCGCTTGTCCCCCAATCGTCCGGACCTTCCGAGAACAACCCTGCCCACACTAAGATCGAGCCGCACAAACCACGCGAGTGCAACGGCCCAAAAATTAAAGGTTTGCAGTCCAGCGACAGTAAAAAATCTCTCAAAAAAAAAACAACAACATCGAAGGACCCTAACAGCAAATCAGACGGCTGCTACGGAGAGGTTGTAAAAAATTTCAAAAAAAACTGCAGGAAAAAATTATAGCCTTCAGCTACTACCAAGGTTTCTTGCTGCACCGCATCATTTGTGTTGTCGTCCGAATTCTTCCGCGAGCAGCAGAGGAGGAGAGGGGGGGGGGGGGGAACCCTTTCGCCTCTTTACTGATTAAGGCCATCGGGCGATCGCACGAGAAGGCGGCTGTCAAAATGTCAACGAGCGCATTCCTCACCCACCAGCAGCGGAAAATCACTCTACGGGGTGGCCCCCATCGTGCCGCGATCGACTCCCGACTGGAAGCTGCTAGCCGAGCTGGTGTGAATACACAAATTTATCTACTAATTACCACCTTCAATTTCTCTTCGTCTTTTTACACCAGTTTCGTAAATATTATTACTGCTGGTGTTTGTCTTCTTTGTTTTTCTTTTTGGTTTTTTTTGCTATCCATATGTTTATTTTCTAAACATATGAGATACTCAGATGATCATCATGCTGCTATTCTTCGTGGCGGTCATCTTGTTTATCTTTGCTCATTCCTTCTCCCACTACATCTCGTTCGCGGGGTTCGTAGTTTTCGGATTGGGCTATTAGCAGCAGCAGCAGAAGCAGTAGAGGCAAGTCCAGTAACAGAAGTAGAAGCAGTCAGCTGGTTAAATCCCGCTGACCCATTCTCAATGCGCAGATGGAGTAACTAGAACGCTGGTTTGCATGGAGATTGGGATAACATGATCGCTGGTAACTCTAACCGGAGGACTAGCGTGGTTGGTGATCTAGCCGACACCAACATTAACAAAAACAACAACAACAACAACAGTGTGAAGAAAGGTGCGATGAAGCGCACGGGAGATGAATGTCTTGCACACTACACGTCTCTATTACCACCGGAGCAATGTTGCTGTAGAAGAGGGCTGATGTTCACGCTCTGACCGCCGTGATCTTCCACGCTGCGACAACGACGACGACAACACCGATGGCCACGCGTAGAATAATTTACGAGACGCTGTTACTGTCACATGCGTTCTGGCCCTTTTATTTATTTATTTGTCTCTACCGGCTACGATGGACAGAGAACACCTCAGAAGCACCCAACAACAAGATCGCAATCGCTCTGCTAAAGACCGTTTGGTACTTGAAGCAGACCTATGCATAGCTGGGGATCATCCAGTGATTGACAGTGGCGTTAAAGTTATTTATTAGATTAAATATCCGTAGCCGTCCTCTAGCTACCTAGCCAGTACGGGTCGGGGATCCAACAGAACCGGCCAGAGCGCCAGCGAAAGCCACATAATTATATTGTTTTTGCCTGTTTATTTCGCATTCTTTAGGCAAACAAAAAAGGCCACATTGAGAGAAGGAATCTCCTTCATTGCGCACTGCTGCTAGTGGTTGGTGGCATTAGCAGAACGTGTACAACAGCCATAAAAATTCCTTCAGAAACAACAGCGGCGGCAACGTTTAACACGATGATCTCGAGGTTGGAGATTTTTTTATAGCACACCCAACCGAACAAATGTACCAATCACGGCGATGTGACCAGAGACGACCACAGAGAACAAACTGAAACATCATCATCAATAAAGAGATACCAGCCATACTTTCGTAATATTATAAAATACAGCAATAGCAATAAAAGTGTTTGTATTAATTTATTTAGGAGATTCTCTCACCCACCTCACACGGCGTCCAAGACGCAGACAGAATGGAATTGGAGGTGCGAGAGAGAGCGAGAGAGAAAGAGACAAAGAAAAAGCCAGAATGCCGCTGATGATGTTTATGAAATTGCATAATATAAACGTCACATCCCCGGGTCGGCTGATGATTTTATTCAAATTGAGCTCTTCGTCGAAAAAGTCGATCACGCCCAAAGGTCTTAGAAATATTACATTTGGAGTGAATATTGCTTTTTGATCCAACAACCCGTAGTGAACTGGTAAATCAACAGGTAGAATGTTTGAGAGTCTTCTTTCAGAAAAAAGAGGAAAATTGTCAACGGGTTTCAATTGGATTGATGAGTTTGCAATTTTTTTTTTCATAATTGGAATGGACTCACCAAGTTCTCCTATTCAAATAAATTTTCCTTTTTTCTTTTAAAAATCGTTGACCCAAATTTGGTGGAGCTTCTCTGAACTGTGGACGCGTCAGTCCTTATATTTCTTTTGCTTTGAACGGGTATGTCTCATGACTACCATCTCGTCTGAGAAGTATTATCACTGTTCCTCGCGGATTATACACAGATAAAAAGAAACATTGAATTTTCTGCGTTATCTAATGCACATAAAGGGAATGCTAGATTTGGCAGAAAATAATGGGATATTTCATGTAAATTTAAGCCAGATAACCCCTAAATCTAGCCTGTTGTATGAAAGATTGCAAACATTGTTGTATGGCGCATGAAAGATTGCAAACAATTTCGGTGTACACGCCTCCTCTGGCTTGGAATTAAAAGAGGGGAAATTTTACGCGCCTGTTAAAATTCATTATTTTTTCTGTGTATGGCACTCTGCTTTCTGAAGTTATTTGGACGTTATTGGGCCTTCGACTCGTTTTTGCTCTGTTACCTTTAGTCTAAAGTTACCAAAACAGTAAACATATCCGGCAGTGCGAGTAGCCTGGCTCAGTTGAGAAAACCGCACAAATTCTACCAGGCGTCCGTATCGTAGGAATAGCAGAGACGCACTTCTTCGTCTGTCGTGTGTAGGGATGGTCGCTGCTTCGACCATTAGGTCGCTGGTAACTGTAGAAAAGAGGACCTGTTAACCAGAAACTTTCACCGGGTAGATCTGGGCCGTTTCCCCACTTGGTTGCAATATCAACAAGATTCTTTAGGAAGCCACCCAGTGCCAGTTTCCAACCTCAGCCCGCGATGAACTGCTTGTGTCGCCTGTGGTCAGTCCGTAGCCAGGAAAAACGGTTGCTATATTACCATCCTTGTAATACGCAGTGGGTGACAGCCTGTAGTTCAAAGATGGAAATTGATTGTGACTTCTCTGGGCTCACCTTCGTTTTTGCTGCGACGAACACGCACTCTTGTAATCCCCCAGGGCTCAACGTCCGAAAATACGCTGCCGCTCAGTAAGCAGATTCGCTGGCATCAACGAAGACATGTAGTTGTAGATCCTTGTTAGCGCCGGAGAAGTTACACCGATGAATTTTCAGTTGCGAATAGCTTTAAACAGGGCTGTTCACTTTCTCTGTCTCAGATGTAGAGCATCATCTAAAGAGTGTATTCGATAAAAATGGCACACGCATATTTACTCACCAAAATTAAACCGATTATCGGATGTTCTTGAAATTTTCAGGTAATGCAAAAAACTAATTATGATTTGCAAAATTTGTTTTATTCAATTTCAAAGTTACGTACAACCGATTTTCCCTGTGTTTTGGTTGTTGTTACCCAAATTTTCTTCAACTCTAGCTCTGTTTTAATAGTATTTGGATGTTTGCGAAGTTCCGTCTTCATAATTGCCCAGAATTTTTTCAATTGGGCGAAGTTCCGGTGAATTTGGTGGGTTCATATCTTCTGGCACAAAATTGACTCCGTTTGCTCGGTACCACTCCAACACGTTTTGAGCGCTGTGGCAGGATGCTGGATCAGGCTCAAACAGAGTTGATCCCTTGTGCTTCCTTATAAATGGCAAAAGATGCTTCTTAAGGCACTCTTCCGTATAAATTGCACCGCTGATTGTTGCGGAAGTGAAGAAGGAGGCGCTTATTTCACCACATCCGCAAATCGCCTGCCAGATCAGGAACTTCTTTGCAAATTTCGATAATTTTTTCTTTTGAACATCCTTCGGAACATCGAACTTATACTTGGCAACGAAATATTCTTGCCCAGGAAGTTGATGGAAGTCGGCCTTGACGTAAATTTCGTCATCCATCACGATGCAACACGATTTGGCGAACAACTTCGTGTAAATTTTCCGGGCGCGGTTTTCGCAGTGATGTTTTGCTTTTCATTCCGGTTTGGGGCTTTTTGCACCCTGTAAAAATGTAACCCAGCATGCTTCATGGTTTTCTGCACAAAACCGACTGACACATTGGACTTTTTAGTGACAACTCGAATTAACATGTTTGGGTAGTTTTTGAATTTTCCATTGGACCACTTTTACGACCATTCCCTTCCTTCCTTCGGGCACTCAAACGCTCCTTGAAGGTTCTTATCACAAGAGACACAGTTGTATTTGCAATTCCAAGGTTTTTAGCGATCCATCGGTGGGACGCCCCTGGATTTTGATTGCAAGTGCATCAATTTTTTTCACGGCAAATTTCTTGTTTCGACGACATGGAACTACTGTTGCAATAACTGCGAAACTTGATAGATGTAAGTAATACTCTACGAATAAAATTTCCTCAAATTTTCAGGTTTTTTACTCATGCGGTTCAAAAGTTACAGAAGATTTTTGGTGTGTCATTTTTATCGAATACACCCTTTACTTTTTCGTCCCACTGTATACCTGCTCTCCATACGGCCTGTAACAGAATCTTCCCGTGCACAACGAAGTGGCCTTGCAAACCCAATGGATCGAAGAGCGACAACAAACAATTCAGCATCTGCTTTTTCGTTGGGAACTCATTGTTGTGGATCGAATCAGGGACCTCGGTTGAAAAACAGAAGACGTCTTCTTGCGTCACCCATAAGAGTTCGAGTACCCGCTTATAATCGCTTGGTTTTTCGACCGTTGTTTCTGAGCTTCGCTTCGACCCAGACTGGTCAAAACTAGACTGCTGTTGGACAGCCAGTTTCTTAAATCGAAGCCATCATGTTCGTGGATTAGACGCATTTGTTCGATATTTCGATCACCTCCTCTAATGATTCATAGCTCTCCAGTGAATCATCCACGTAGTGGTTCTTCACAATACCTTAAACAGATGGGGGATATAGCTAATTGAACTTAGTATATGTCTAGCCGAAGCTAGGACAACTAATTGAACTTGCTGGCGTTCTAGTTTTAAATGTATTGAGGGGGGGGGGGGGGGGTCTATCTTGAGGCGAAAATAGCGACATCCATGAGATAGACGTCTGGTTGGTCGGGTGGGTTACTTCGCCCGAAGGAACCGCTGTAAGTGGCGATCTTCCTTGCGTATGGAAATTTGGTAGCTTGGAACTTTGGAAATTTGGCAACGTAGAAATGATACACATGAAAATTGTTATAAAACTTAAACAGGATTGTATTTCTCACTCTTTGCACTTTAAATAACAATTCAAAGTATTAAACTTACATTGTGTTTAGAAGTTCAAATCTTTCTTCTTTATACTTAGTCACTAAGATGGCTCGAAGATGCTTTTAAAAATTGTTATAAACCTCACCACCTCTTCCGGCAGTTGATCCCAAATCTCAATCAAACGTTTTCTTAAATGAGTCCAAACACATGTACTTCCAGTCTCCCAGTTTTTCTAGCATGTATCCCCAGATATTGAAGTCCAGTGGGTTCAAATCAGGAGACGAGGCAGGTCAGTCAGATGAACTGATGAAACATGATTTCATCTTTGGAACAACAGTGCCAGTGTCCTTGAAACGTTTTATGGTCCTTTACGCAAATAGTCTTCTCAATTGCTGAATTTGTTCTCTACATGAATCCATTTTGATGTTTGTAAATTAAAGAACAATAATTCAGTTTGTTGTTTACGGATGAGCTGACAACAAGTCACTGTGTCAAAACGTACACAAGGGGTTCGCCGGTAATGGTATAAATTGTACCGAGGCGATCAAAATGGTGTGTTTATGTTGCCATCGTGAATCGTGCTAGCACACCTGTACGTGACGTCAGTTGTTTGGGACCTTTCAGCAGTACTGAGTTGAGCTGGAGCTGAGTATTTTTAAAGCAGGAAATGAGAAACAGTTTTTAGTTAATTCATTGTTCAGCATCAAATAAAATGGATATTTCTAATGAAATGTGTGAAACCTGACAGTTCGCATTTGGGAAATCTGGAGAAAGTCGAATAAATTATTAAAGAAATAAAATTTGATCAATAACGTAATCAGCGTGTTCTTGATCATGTTTAAAACATTTTTGACCGTTCCACCCTTTATATAAGCTTATTTCTTTTAAGTTTTAGTGTGTTTTGTTCCATCAGAACCGGACTTCCTTTCCGGGTTTTAAATATAGATCCTAATTAAAAGAAAGCATAGCAAATCCATTTAATGAAACTTCGTAAGTTTTGGTCCTCCCTAATGATAACACTGATTATCAAATGCTTTGCCATCAATTTTGATGACGAGCAAAGCTCAACAAATCGTAGCTGATATCGTCTATAAAAAGAATCACGTGAAAAACACTCTTTCAACATCAAGACTTAGTGAAAATAAAATTTCCAGAAATTTTCCGAACCGTCATTGACATTGTCATTAAAACATTTCCCTCATAAACAACAAAAACGGTAACTGTATTCAACGGCAAAACCAACTGCAGGGTAAATCCATCAATCCATCGCAGCATCACATGCGATATAAAGTTACTTGTCCCGTCGACGATAATCTTCCGCCAGCCGTGTCGGGCTAAAATTACGACTATCCTCGGCTCCAGACAGAAGATGTGAGCTATGAAACAATCTCTAAGATCACCTCCGAGCAAACAGAACCGTATCGTATCTATATATGTAGATTGCCTGGGAAACACTTATTAAAAATAATAACATCTCACATAAAATCCTCGGTTAGGATCGCTTGCAAACGAACCTCACTCCCCTATCCCACCGTGCGTTAATGAAAGGACCTAATGATATATGAGAGCGAGTTATGGAATTTGCAAAATTAAAATATTTCCATAAATATTTAATTAAAAGTCAGAATGGAAACGAACAGCCACATCATCACACGCACAGGTTTTCTTTTCTCTCGGACCCTTTGGAATTCATATTGGCCCTCAAGATCAATTTGTGTCTGCTCTCCGTGCGTACCTGGTAGACATTATCGGAGTCGGCGGCCGCCGGAGCAGCAGCCTCCAATCTCGCGCTATACCTCTCTCTCTCGCAAATGGCATCGTTATCATAATCGTTTATGCCAGCGCGCTCTACATCTCATCTCGACCCTAAATGCAGGGGTTGCAACGCACCGACAACCGCTTAAAACAACGACGATGGATCCAGAACTCAATATATGTGTATGCATGCCCTGGGGACCATAAAAGTTTATTACACCAACCAGCCACCCTGCGTTGGGTTGCGTTTTTTTTGCACCTCTCCCCCTGATTTCTGCTGCAGCAGAAATGCAACAGTGGCGGTAGTTTTGCTGCTGATGCAGCAGCAGTTATAACTACTCCGACCCGCAGCCGCTCATGCACCTTCCCTGGACCGGACTCGTTCGGAAGATAATGATTGATGATGCGCGAGTTGCCCCCTTTAATTTTTGTGGCTCCTTTACGCGCTCACTCTCGCTCACTGGCTCTGTCTGCACGGTCTCAGCCTTCTGCGTCGCGGTCGTTGTCGATGCGCCCAATCGAGATCATCGACGGGAATCGATTTTTACGACACGAACCGGCGGGACATCAACACAGGTACTTCATTTCTAATAGAATTTGTAAATGGGCACTTGACGGCCGGCCGCTGAAGATGAAGAGGAAAAAGCTCGATTGCCCGTAAACATCAGCACCGATCAATTATGGAGTGATAGGACGCCTTTGATCGTCTGTCTGTCTGTGTCTCTCCTTGCAATCGCGTGAGAGAAGCTACTTCCCTCCCGGTAGTTATGGCAGCTCCTGCAAGTATGCACACCGGGCGAATGACAGTTCAATTTATGTGCGCCAGTTAGTTCCTTTAATTAGGTCTATTTAATAATTCAATAACCACGTAACATGTGTTGTGTGCGGTGGGAATGAGGGGGTGGTTTATCACTGGCCAGTCGTGTGTCACTAAAAGGATTGTAGCGCCCCGGTAGCGCAGTGGAAGGACTGTTTGGGCCGTTGCTTTGGCCGGTTGGTGCTATGTTTGTATGTAATAAGTACCTATGTGCCGCAGTCGAAAACGGGGGCGCTAGAGGATTTTATCGCGTCGCGTTTGTCGTTTGAGTAAACCGATAGGTACGTAGGTCGACCACCGGGGCACAGTGGCGGACGATGTTGAAGTGCTCAAATGCAGAGACCGGCAAATAAAGTGCTATACCAAATATTTAAAATTCTTCCAACTTCACTTGAAAACAAATCACTTTTTGAAAATTCACTGGCCCAGTTCAACTTGTTTGCGCTTCAGTTCAACCACTGTCAGCAAACAATCGAGGAACACATCGTACGAGGCCCGCAGGTGCTTTTGTGGTATTTTATCCCAGGCTGCCGCCAGATGTCGCTTCGGGACTTCCACATCTTCATGTTTTTTAGAGCAGACTTCGATCTCCAACATACTCCAGAAAGCGAAGTCCATAGGGTTCAGGTCCGGTGAACTCGCCGGCCACTCCGAGCTCAAAATGAATCCGGGAAAATGTCCCGCAATCCAGAATTGGGTTTTCTTCGCCTTGTGAGGCGGCGCGAGTCCTGTTGGAAGATATCGCTTGGTGGCCGTCAGCACGTCGGCATGGGTTCGTGATCTTTTCTGTCGTTCTGCTTATTCACGAATTGCTGTACGGCGAAGAGTTTCTCGTCACTAAACACGATATTCTCAAACTTTCCTTCAAGGGCACTCTTCAGCAGCACTTTCGCTCTTTTTACCCGTTCCTGTTTCTGGAGAAGGTCTTGAACCTTCTGGATCTTGTAGGGCTTGGTCAGAAGTTTATCTTTCAGGATCCGACGGAGTCTTCGATTCGATGCGCTGAGATCCTCCGACAATTTACGTCATCAACCATACCGTTTTTTGGTACTTCCGGTCTCCAGGTATCTTTTGACTGTACGGTGTACAAAACATCTGCACACACGTAAATCGGACAGCTCACGAACTATGTCCTTCTGCCGTTTTCCAGCTCGGAACAAGGCAACCAGACAGCACTACGTTTCTGTTCGAGATCCATTTTTTTTTCGGATAACACTCGATTAGAAAAGTAACACATATATACACCCACTGACAGCCAAGACATAATGTAAACAAAGCCACGATGGGTCATCCGATACAGTTTCATCTGCAACGTAATAATGACTGTTGAAGTAATGCAGCGGTTCAATTGCCGGACCCTGTAGTAATGAATGAAATCTTTAAGCCGTTCTTGATTTTGAAAACAGCAAATCAGCAATATCAACTCACTGAACAGAAAAACCCGAACAGACGGAATTTGTATCGTGTTGACCACCACTGTAGCGGTGCGGTGCCAGAGGTAGCAGACGAATTGAAAGAGCCAAACATGCAAAACTGCCATTACTGGACGGATTCTTTCGTTTGGTTGTGCGAAGTGCATGCATGCAAAACATGTGACCGGGGCGTGCAGCAGTTCCAGGTGGTCGCGCAGGTACTCCCAGACGTACGGATGGGGGTAAAACGAATAGTTTTCCGCAGTCAGTGCGGGGCACCATCGACGAGTGGCTTAAGCTCTCTGGGGCGTTCGTTGCACCTGTGCACGCGAATCTTCCCTTGCTAGAACCGGAGGCGATAACGATAATTTAGACTGCTCTCGCACTGTCCTTGGCAAATATAGACTCTGACGGGCTCCGTTGCGCCACTGGTTTCGGTCCTATTTATAGGGTGCACCGTCGTAGTCAAATTAAGCTCCATGCCAGGCCAACTTTTCTTGAAACGATCTCGTTCGCTCAGTCTCCTTCGTAATATATCCTGGAGGCGATTGGCGCCTGCCATCAAATTTGGTGCATTTCGGAAAGCCCTTTTTTGTTTCTCACGCGCCTTTTTCGGGGCCTGCATTCTTCTTTTATGTTTATGCATACATAAATTTTGTAATATTAAATTTAAATATTTCCCTCTCGTTGCCTCGCAGTGCCGAGGAGGAAGCGCAAATGATACCGGTATAAGAGTGTGTAGTGTGGGTTTCGTTCTGTCGCGGTCCCGGTGCCAAGCTGCTGCGCGAGGACCATTCTTCTTCTCGTCGCCACTGTCCGAAGCGGTATCAGTGTCTACACTCACTTTGGCACGCTGGGACTTGAATTCACGCTCCGGAGAAGAGTTCATCTCCAAGAGTTCTTCTCACGCGCGCACTTACATCGCAATTTATTTGCATGTTTTCAGGCTTTCCATCTTTCGTCTTCCCTTCGCCCGGGGTTTTTTTTTATCTGAGGGCTCCTCCTCCACCGAGGAGCAGGAAGATTCGCACCAGCCATAGGAATTCCCAAAATGGAATTCTCAAAATTAATTGCAAATTGGTTTATTCAGGACGCGGGTGCCGGTGCTTTCACAAAAAGAGCCTATTGTTCCTGGATACCGATCCAAGGTCTGTTTCGGGAGTACCAAAATAAATCAGTGGAAATGTTGTCGATGGGTTCATTTCAATATTGTACATCAACCCGATTCCCGCCGCCGCCAGCCGTCATGTAGCGATATTTTCGCTAGCGCGCGATCAGTTTAGTCCAAAAACATCTGAGAAAATCGCGATCGCGTATATTTTCCCAAAATGGGAACAGAACGCAGTGTTGTTCTTGTTTCTACGTGCTGTGTTCCCGTGAAATGTTCCAGCAGCGTGCTCTGGTGGGGGTTCGCTGGAGGAACACACAGATTCCAAGTTCGTTTGACAATTAAGATGGAAACTTTTGAAATACACTGATAATTTGCCCCCTTTTATGAATTCTTCCGCGAAAGACGACGCCCTTGTCACATACGTTCGAATCGGAACCAGCAGACGGACCGGATGGACGATGGGTTCTTGCTGTCCGTCGTCGGAATAGGCAACTGGGAGGGAGGGAAGGAGGGCGTCAAAAAATAAACCTGATGAATATAAATTAAGTCAATTATAAATTGGAATGGCTCTGTTTTGTTTTCAGCTCTTCAACTCTCAACCTTTCCTGGCTGCCGGAGCAAACCGCGGCGGGATGATGTTGAGGGAAATAATTATTCACGTTGCATACTGGTCCTTGCGGAGTGCGTTCGGTGGAGCTTTTGAATGTTCTTATTCTGCGAAGATCTTTGGGAAAAAATAATAAAAAATGAGAACACACATCTCTCAGCCTTGGCGGTGGTTTTTTTTCTGGTCGTTTTGTTTGTGCGGAGTGCGGTGCAATCAGCAGAAAGCCCATACAGGTCTCTCGGGATATGGAATGCAGCGTGGATTCAATAACAATAATAAAGTGGGTGTTACCCGGGCGATATCGCTTTCAGACTTCGTTTTTGGATAAATTAAGTGTATGGAATAATGGACTTGGTTTTTTCGCTGAAAGATTTGGATGCGAAAAATTGCACGAATATTTAAAATTAAAGAAATGTCAAAACGAGAAATAGTTTATGTTCATATGCTGACAGTGAATCATTGTCGGCTGAGTGGAAAAAAATAAAGGTGGATCGGAATTTTGATGAGCGACGTGCTTTCGATTAGTTTCCGCACCGCACAAACGACGACCTTGGTCTGGCTTCATCCGTGGTCCGTTCCGCGACACCTGCATACAGCTCCGCGCTGTTGTGTAATAACTCATTGTCAAGGTTGCTTTCATAATTGGCACCCATGTGGCAATGGTTTGCAGCAAACGCGTCTGCATAGAAACAGAGCTGACCGAGACCTTGCCACGCTCGTAGAACCGACAATGACGCCGTTCCGGCTCGTTTATTCAAATGACAAATCACGTCTAGTTTTAACCTCGCTTCCAGCCATGGGGATACATGCATACTGCAGACAAACAGTCGAGAGGAAATAAATTTCCAAGTGACGTCATTGGAATGGGACCAGACGCCGAAAAAGCGATGAAAGTAAAAGTCCCCACCAGCCAGCAAGCCAGAAGCAGTGACAACAGTGTCTCCTCGGAGAATTCCATCGTTGATCGTGTCTGGCAGCTAGATGCTCGCTGGCTGGAGACAGAGCGGAAATGTCTTGTCATGAGACATTAAATTTCTGGTCTGCGTTTCTGAGAGACGCGCGTGCGGAAGAAAGAATCTCCCAGCCAGCAGAAGATTAAGTGCCCCCTTCGATGGCAAATCGCCAAAATGAAAGTGAGATGATTAAAGGAAAATCGTGTCTAGACTTGTTTCGATGCGCGTCGCGCTGTGACAGACCGGCGGGATTGTTTGGATGCTGGAGATAGAGCGGTTCTGAAAATAGTTGTGTTTGAATATCGAGTACTGTGGTTGTGTTCAGTTCAACATCCACTGGACAGAAGTGGTATTATGGGGGAAAATTTGCTTCCCATAATTCATGATTTCAGTGGCCACTAGAAACAGATTTAGAGTTCGAATGTTAGGACTTTTCTGCGGATCAAGCTATCCATTCTAGAAGGCCCGCCCAACAAACATTGCATGTTGCATAACAGCTTGTTCAACCAATGATAAGCTTCTTAAGCTAAAAATTTGCTTATTCAGCTTGTAAACAACACAAAGTGTTTGTTGGGCTGTATTTAAAGGCATACATTGCCGACCATCGCAAGTAGTTCGTATTTGCATTGATGTCAAAATAGAGTTTTTCTATTGAAATGATAACTGTTCGTCTATACTTTTACAAAACTAACATTATACTTTTTTAATTATATTGTGTATAGTCGATATAGTGGTTGTCTGGAATTTCTAGAAGTTTTCCGTTTTACTAATGTTAGGGTTATATTTGTATGTCTGTCTCCAATAGTTATGTTCAGATAAAGCATTGTTTATGATGGAAAAGTAACTAATTTTCCATTGCTGCTAGATAATCAAATCGTTGTAGTTGGTGTTGGTGTTGTAAACCTAATTTTTAATGTAAATTAATGTCCTTGAATCATACTGTGGGTCTTATTTCAGACTGGAAAACGGCGCGGGAAAGAGTTCTTACAGTGGATAATTTTCGTCACCTCTGGCCACCTTCAGAACGCTTTTCGTTATAAGTCAGATAAAACCATTTTCCCAAGCAGCCCTCTAGTCTAAGGACTGTTCATTAAAGAAAGTGGACATCTGCTTCTCAAAGAAAAATATTTTTTTTCGAACAAATTCATAAGTTTGCTTTATATAAATGAAAATCAACATACATTTGACCGAATTCACGTGAGTTTGAATATTCACTTCTCATTTCTGAAGAACGCTCGGACTTTTCTCTTGATACTTTCCATTAGATTCTGCACAAGTTTCTCCATAACTTTTCGTTGTGCTACAGACCAAATTTTCTTGAAGCAGTCAACAAGGCTTGCTTCTCTTCCATCTTTCTTAAGATACCGCTTAATTATTGCCCAGTATCTTTCGATAGGACGCAGTTCAGGGTGGTTTGGGGGATTTTTGTATTTTTCGACAAAATCGACTTTTTCCTTCTTGAGCATCTCCAACGTAGCAGAAGCGTAGTGTGCAGATGCCAGATCCGGCCAAAACAATGTAGGATCCTTATGCTTTCGGTAAATGGGTGGAGCCCGTTTTTTTATGCATTATTTTCTGTAATTTTCACCGTTGATTGTGCCCGTTGTGAAATATGAAGAGCTCTTCAAACAGGCTTCCCACACCAAAACGTTTTTCCCAAATTTTTCGTTTCGGATGCATCGCACATCCTCAGGCACATCTGTCCTCCGCTCAGCGTTGACAAAATTGCGGCCCCGGAAGTGCACTGGTATCCAATTTGACGTACGTCCTGTCGTCCATAAAAATTTACCGGTTCGGCTTTTGGAGGAGAACGTCATACAAATTCCGTGACCGTATTTTCGAAGAGGCTTTCTGTCCTTTTGGGTGCTTTCTGCTTCTTGTAGGTTCTGATATTGCTACGCTTTTTGATGTTCTGAACAGTTCCGACGCTAATGTACACTTTCTCGGCAGTTTCACGAACGGAACACGGTTAATGTGATTTCATAAGGCGTACCGCTGCCAGTTGCTTTTTCTGGTCGGATGCCCCCTTTTTGCGTCCAGATTTCGGTAAATCTTCAAGAGAACACGTTTCTCCAAACTTCCTAACAATCTTGAACACTGCATATTTAACGCACTTCACGCTTTTTGCCAATTCTCGAAACGACAACTTTTCGGAAAACCATTTGTGTAGAATCAATATGCGAGTTGATAAGCTGATACGACCCACCGTTCGAAATTTCTCACTTTTTTTTTTAATTTTTCTGGTGTGTTGCCAAAGTAAACAATGTTTTTACACACTGAGCGAAAATTCACAATTTTTCGTTAAGTTTTAACCCTGAACCATTGATAAACAGGTGTCCACTTTCGTCAATGAGCAGTCCTTAGTTAACCTCAACTTGGGAACGAAATGGAAACTCTCAGAACGATTCCATGTATCGTTTGTCAAAGAGTGTTGACATCAACCCAAGTAATTCGTGGGAATGGGAAATGACAAATGTGTTTTCTAAAGTAGAAACTGACAAATGTGCAAGTTTTGATATACACTTCCTTCGCCAAATTAGTCGAAAAGTATGGTCGAATATGCACTGGTTTGAAAAACAGGACGGGCCGACGTGAGTCACCTCGTCAAGTACTAAGAGCTACCTAGATAAGCTGGATAGTACGCACAGGCTAAAGTGCCTGAGAGTGGCCAGCACGTACCCATTGCCAAGTCCGTTGCCATCATCATAAAAGAGGACGTATAGTGCTTCGATCAACGTGGCATAAGAGCTATACGGAAGACCACTTGAGTTGCATAGTCAAATGGCAACGCGAATGAAACAACCCCACAAATGGGTTGGTGAACCCATCGAGTAATTCCGGTACAATCCGGATGGGTCGGTCGGTGACACGGTGAAGTCAACTTCCATTTGACGCAGATTCTGTCAGGCCATATCAGCTTTAGATTGTACCTATGGAAGTACGTGCGCGTCGGGTTATCCTCGTATTCCGGGTGCGCGGATGCAAAGGAATCCACAGAACATCTTTTCTTCGTATGTCTTCGCTTCGACGGCGCAAGATACGGCATGATGGCTGTGAGCAGTCCGGACACATCTCCGGATAATTTTGTCCAGAGGATGTGCCAAGACCGGGATATCTGGAACACTGTAAGTGCAGTGGCCTCCCGGATTGTCGCTGAGCTCCAAAACAAATGGCGGCAGGTCAGAAAGGACAAGCTCAAGTCCTAAGTAGTTAGACACAGCAGGTGCTCAAAGCATAATAGTCCCTCACCGAGGTAATACCAAACGGTAGTCCCGAGACGGGACCAAGGCTAGAGCCACGGGAAGGTTTTTAGTGGGTCGAAGGCTTGGCACCATCAACCATGAGTTCTTCAGGAGTCTGGTTGCAGATTTTAGTTCCTGTAAAAAAAATCAAGTTCATCTTTCCCCCGGGCTGGCATGTATGTATGTATGCATTTATGATAGCCACCATCCCTTCATGATCTAGTCTTGCATGCAGCTCCACTTGATAGCAAGATCAAATTAAATCACCGATCTGAATTCACAGTATCGCCAAAACGGAGGGGTGAACCCGTGAGCAGAAACACTCTCGCGAAATCCACGAGAAGTTAATCTCTCCTACGGGCAGGTCACAAAAAATGTTTAAGTGACTAAGAATAGAGATAATCAAGAAATTTAAAAATAAGTCATTAACGAGACATTTGTTTTTTACACTCCGTTTTAGAGATTGTTACTTTAGTCGACTAAATTCTTGAACCTGTAAATTTCAAACAATACTCCGAAGAATGTTACGCTCCCTTTTTCGAAGTTCGAGATCAACTGCACATTCGACTTATTGAAAATTTACGCCTGACTTGTTCAACATTTATTTGGATAGCAGTACTGCCACCACACTTCCATATTTTGGTACAAGATTTGTCTAAATCAACCCAAGAAACACAAAAGCGTCAGAAATGGTTGCAGCAATTTAACTGTGACTTAATTGAGTCACATTAAGGTTATTACAATGGATTTGCAACAACTGTGCTACTAGGTCAGCCCATAATGAGCACTGAACACTAAACCTTTACTCATTCGGTAAACAGGTTTGTTACGAAAACGCAGAGTTTTTTGGAGTTGGCAAATTTCGTGGATTTGGCGGGGTTTGCATTAGAATTTTGGCATGGCGCGGATTACTTACTTGAAATCCAACTCAGGTTTAGTTTCAGACAGTCGTTCAATTTCGACTCATTAACGTGCGGCCATGTTTTTAGGCCACCATCAAGACATCTTGTAGCGTTAAACTAACAGATAGCGCCACTGATTTGTTTTGATTTGTGGGTGGGATGATACAGTGCTGGACAAATTTAGACCAAAGCCAGATTTTCCTACAAAATGGTCATGTTTGGAGGCTTCTCTTTCATTTTCCCGTGAAGTAATTTAGCAGCAATTTTGACTGTAGCAAATTACAGATACAAATACGGTAACAAATTCATAATTTTTCAGTCACCACTTTAGGAGTTACAGACACCATTTACTACAAAACAATAAGACTAGCTTCTGATTTCCATAGTTTAGGCCATGTTGATTAATGTGAATGACGATATTTTAAAGCGGTGTTTGTACACAGAAAAAAATAATTAATTTTAACAAGCGTGTAAAATTTCCCCACGTTTAATTCCAAGCCAAAGGAGGCGTACGTAACGAAATTGTTTGCAATCTTTCATGCGCCATTCATTGCAATCTTTCATACAACAGGCTAGATTCAGGCGTTATCTGGCTAAAATTTACATGAAATATCCCATTATGTTCTGCTAAATCTAGCATTCCCTTTATGTGCATTAGATAACGCAGAAAATTCAATGTTTCTTTTTATCTCGTGGGGCGCAACGAGCAAGATGGTCAGACCAGGTGGAGTAAGACCTAGGGGGTACAAGGTGCCCAAGGGATTGGAGAGGAGCAGCCACGAATCGGGCACTATGGAGGGATATTGTGTATCAGGCTATGTTATAGTATTGCGACGTTATGCCATGTAAATAAATAATAACGCCTGAATCTAGCCTGTAGTATAAAAGATGGCAAACATTGTTGTATGGTGCATGAAAGATTGCAAACAATTTCGTTGTTTACGCTTCCTTTGGCATAGAATTAAACGAGGGGAAATTTTACGCGCTTGTTCAAACTACTTGTTTTTTAGGTGCAATTTGACAGAAACATGTAATTTTTTATGTTATCTAATGCACATATATGGCATACTAGATATTGAATAAATTCAAGAGATATTCCATATCAATTTAAGTGATATATCGCCTAAATCAGGTCCGCTGTATGAAAGATTTTTAACAAATTCGACAGTTTAATTTTCAATTTTTGATTGAAAATCTATGACTTTCGATTCAAGTATGTAGCGCTCCGGACTTTCCAAACCACACAGGATAATTTAATCTACACAGAGAAAAGTTTGATAGTCAATTGTACCATTATTTTAGGATGACTTTGAAAATATAGCGATTTTGAACCGACTATGATCATGGACAAAATAGTTGATTCGACATTTTCTATAATGTCGGAATAGCCCATGTAACCATTACCATACTCAAGAATACCATAAGCCTGGTGAATTCGACCATTTTCTTTGTTATTGTAACGACCATTCGACCATTTTCATGGTTATCTTGACCATGCTTTTACTGTCGGTACAACCATGGAATTATTATCAGTGTAGATAGTTATAACTTATCATAAGAAGATGAGGCACAAGCCAACTTATAACTGAGTTTTGAACGACAGTTTAATGGAAAAACATTACAAAACATCTTCGGAAATACCTAATAGTAAGATTCAAATTCAAATACATTTTCCATACCCAAAAATGTCTGAATCCCTTCACGCTAAGGCTGTGTTCCAATACGTGAATAAATTTTAATTTCCACTTAAACTCGACAGATGGAAAATAATCGATTAAGTCTGCTACTCGAGCTGACTTATTTCTGACAGACGGCAACTCAATTTTGACAGATACCTTATCGAAAGCTTGTTGATTAATAACATAGGGATTTAAATCGATTAATCGATTATTTTCCATCCGTCAAGTTTAAGTAAAATTAAAATATATTCGCGAATTGGAACACAGCCTATGATAGAGATCAACCGAAACGGTTAAAACCGCTTCCAAACCTTAACCGCAGTCGGGTCTATGTATGATCGTGTACCGAACCCCCCTCGATTCGGTCGTGAATTACAATTCACCGGCAGCTCCACGATCAGAGTGGAATCGTTCAAATTCCTGCAGTAAGTCGCTATTTCCGGCCCCGGGGACAATTTAGCGCCAACCGTGCCATCGTCGTCGTCGTCGTCGTCGTCGCTGAAGCAAGCTCAGACTTCTGCGCTTCTGAATGAATCCACTACACACACTTCGCAAGGCCCGCTGGTACGCGGTGCGATGAAATGTATTTTTATTGTTTGTCCAACACGGCTTCATGCTGCGCGCGAGTTCCACCACGCGCTTTCAATTTGTCATCGTGGCTTAATTCTTCTTCCGCTATTTTTCACTGCCGCCGAGCACTGATCAATTAAGATTATGAATGACAATGTGACGAGTCGTCGCGCGGCCGCGAGTACTCCTCGAAATCTGCTCGTCTTAATGAGGAAATTATGCAATTATAAACTCGGACTCGGCCGCGGTTCGCAAGCCGCACATTTCAGTAACGGGATAATTGTTCTGTCGCCGTTGACGGGTGGTGACGTTGTCAAAAATAGACCCGACCACATTCCCATGCCCAGTTGCGGTTCAGTGACATCTTGGGATGGAAACAATAGAATCTTTCCAGCACAGGAGAAATCCATAAATAAGGCAAAATTTGCTGCAACCGCCGATTGCGACTTTATTATAAGAGGACATCGCGCGGTGGTCCTGTTGGGGTATAATTTTATTCAATAGTGAATGGAAATACGATCTCAGCTTCTCTCGTTGCCGCAGTCAGGTCGGTCGGTCGGCCGATCGAGCTCAGATTACAATATCTATTGAAATTAATTGTAAATACCGCAGCAGTTGGCCATGTGACTTCCTTCTCCGGTCTTCGGTTTGTGAAATTTCAGCTTAAAATGATAATAGAAATGTAGATTTCGTAGAAATTCCATTACCTTGCCGAAAGACGGACTCGCCGATCGAGAGCGCGCTTGCGTTCCATAAAGCAATTCGAGCTGAACGGTTCCCGTTTTGTGTCAGCGAGCGACTCCACTGACATCTAGGGCGACTGTGCTTAGGCCGCCGGATTCGCCCTCGGGTGCATTGTTTGTATTTATAAGGTGATTGTGCAAGGCAGCAAGTAAGAAAACCTTTCCGACAAAGATAAATTATTGCCATTCCAGTGGACTGCTGCCACAGTAAATTACAATGTTGCACACGGAGTTTGTGAGAAGAAAATTGCTGTCAATCCTCGGTTCTGGACTGGTCTGCTCTGCGTTGAGTGATCCCACGCAACAGTTTGACACGGTAGCCCGCCTTCTGCGAAACGTTATTCCGTGAACGCACCCCGTTTGCCTCCTGTGTGTCGATACGGTTTATTTTCATGACCGCTATTATTAACTGCAGCTCGTTTGGAAAGATGTAAACATCGGCTATAATTGGCTCATAAGTAATCCCGGAGTATTTTCACACTTCATAACAACTATTCTCTGCCGTTCACGCAAGAACCAGAATGGACTGGTAGCTTTCATAGAATGGGATCAAGTCTCTCTCGAACGCACTCCGAGATAAACAAAACGTTCGACAAGCTGCGAGTGCGTGCAGACGCACACGCACTCTTGCGGTTGAGATAAACAATAATCTCGATTAACCCTCCGTTATCCGAGTTGTACACTTGCTTCAACCGAAAAACAATCTAAAAAAGTCGGCCAAGAAAGGGTTAAACTCCGCGTGCTCCTGTGTAAATACAGATGTTGTTAAGCAGCGGTAGAGAAACTATACAAAATAGCCACTTGAAACATGATCCAGGTCGTAACGAGTCACTGACTAACTGACTGCCTAGCTGGTGTGGGGATCCGCCGAGATTGGTCCATAATTAATTGGTGCTTGATGCGTGAACGCACTCATACACACACACACACACCCGCCGTGCCACCTTCCGATCTCCCGGGGACTATGATGATCTTGTCGTAACTGAGCAACCGCACATTTCACTCTTTCTCGTGTTACACACATCAGACATTTTGGCGTCTCGGAACGCGCACGGTTATCGATTAAACAAAAGCAGCCGTCCGACTGACGAACGAACGAACGGACGAACGGACAGACTGTTGCTGTTTGCTGGAACAACTTTCAGTTTCTCGAAATTCATTAAAGAATGCGTGTATGGTTTGGATCGCACACTCCTCTAGGCCGCCGCCGCCGTCGTCGTCGTCGTCGTCAAGCGCTGGTTAGCTAGGTATAGCTGGGCCAGTAGAGTTGAAAAGACGTGTGGCGCGAGCTTGCTCGGCATTAATTTAGTTGTTTATGGTTGTACACACGCACCATCATCCATGGGTCCCGTCTCCTTCTGGCTGGGCTTCTGTTTCGACCTGCGGTGGCCGCGCGGGTTGAGAGTATCGTTGTTTTAGAGCAGCAATTTCACTGGAAATAGCTGTTTTGGTTTGGCGATGAACGGGGGTTTTCCCGACAAATATAAACGAGGTGCAACTTCACGAAATCGTGAAATGAATCTGCGGTTGGGTGTGTGTGTTTCTTCAGAAAACGATTGTTTGGAAAAAAATTCATTCAGAGGAAAAGTTCAATTGAAACATATCTTTATCAGTACTGTAAATAATCATTTCGAGTCAGTCGGATTAATATACCGATATCATAAATACTATGTGGAGTAAGATGAAATTGTAGCTGTTGGCTAATTCTTTAACTTTTCTAACACTAATATCGCAAGCGTTATTTTTACTGTCTCATTTAAATGATACTATTTAGGCATTGCTTTACCTCAAGTTGGTATTGGCATGATATTCTGGGAACATGTTTAGGAATTATACCTCTTAAGCAGCGGTCATCAATACCAATTTCAGTTATCGAGATATTCGTTCCTGCTCGGGATGTCTTCAAGTCGTATTAAAATTCTTGGCATCTCACTAAGAGATCTATATACAATGTTGAGGAGGCTGTAGATAAATTAACAAGAAATGATCAAACAAGTCAACAAGGAAACTTGAAGAAGTCCATCGGAATGGGTGGACAGGATTCCACAGATAGTTCTGTAAAAGAAACGCTATTCAAATAACTGAAGAAAATTCATTACAGCTTCTGAAGGAAGTCCTTCCTTCTGACGTTGTTGAAGCCCAAATGCTCTTCTGGAGAATTTTACAAGCCCTCGGATCTACAACTTTAAAGAAATACTGTCCACTGTCCAAAAACGCAAGAGTGGAGTCAAATCCAAATTCTGGAAATAAAGTTGATTTCATTCATTTGTTGGTGCAAATGACGAGAGCAAGACTTGAATTAAATGATAAAGTTGATTGATTTTCGCCCCTTCAGGAACAAAAGCCAGTGGAGTCCGACCGTTACGGGTTATTCCGGCTCAAACCATCACTGAAGCAGGTTTCTGTCGTCGAGTGGCCGTCACAACGTCGGAACTTTTTCTGGATTTTTCTATCGCTTTGCTTGTTTGCGAATTGCTGAATAGTGAAAAGCTGTTCGTCCGTAAATACGATATTTTCCAACATTACTTCGCGGCCCTTTGCAGCAATGACTGAGATCTTATCACTCGCTCCTTTTATTTTGCTTAAGATCCTGTACTTGTTTGATCTTGTTTAGTTTGGTATTAAGCTTCTTTTGTTTTTAGAATTGTTCGAATAAAGACAAAGGCAGTTTAACGCCGTCTTCAACTCGAGGTTGTACAGATTGAACATTGAACATTGAACATAAAGATCGTACTCGAAATGCAACAGACAAAAATGATCACCAAAAATTCATGTTAAGTTGGATATTTTTGAAACTCTCAGGGAATAAATAAACACATATTAGCTATGTTTTCGTAAATTTGGTTTATTAAACCTCTTCTCCTAGGCTAAATGCCCGCACCTTGGACTTAACGCTACTCATCAAATCATGTACGAACCTTGAGCCATCTTTCTTACACACTTTCATCCACTCTTTCTTCAAATCCTTGTCGTTTTTGAAGACCTTCCCTGTTTCCCGGAGCTTACCCTTCATAATCGCCAGATTTTTTGTACTGGGCGAAGTTCTGGCGAGTTTGGCGAATTGGCCTCCTTTGGCACAAAAACAACATCGTTGGCTTCGTACCACTACATCACCGGTTTCGTGAAATGGAATATCGAAAACAGAGTGTCACCTTCGTGGGACTGGAGGAAGGGCAGAAGGCGCTTCTGGAGACATTCTTCTTTATATATTTGGCCGTTGATGGTGCCGGTCGTTACGTACGGCTTGCTGAATTTGCCGCACCCACAGATCACCTGCCACACCAAGTACTTCTTGGTAAATTTGTCCACCTTTTTCTTCCGGAACTTCTCCGGAACAACCAGGTGGGACTTGCCGACGAAAAACTCTAGGTCGGGGATCTGTTTGGTGCCGTCTCGTCGTCCATTGCAATGCATTTTGGCTGTACCAACCACTCGCGGTACAGCTTCCTGACGCGGGATTTGGCCACCGTATTCTGTTTATCGGTTCTTTTAGGCGCCTTCCCTACCTTGAAGACATGAAGTTCGGCCCGCTTCATTGTCTGCTGGATGAACCAGACGGAAGAATTGACCTTCTTGGCCACGTCCTGAATCGAATGGTTCGGATTGCGCTTGAAATAATCCCTCACCTTCTTTGCGTTCACGGGGTCGGTCGTCTTCGCTTTTATTACGCTGCCAGCTCGCTGCTGGGTCGTCTGGGTCTCCTTGAATGATTTTACCACACGGGACACGGTCGAATTGTCGATTCTAAACTGTTTTGCAATCCACCTGTTGGATTGGCCTGAATTTTCCACGACCGCGCGCATAATTTTTTGTCGAAGCACTTCTTGCTTGGAAGCCATCTCGATAACCACTTGACAGATTTTGACCGATTTTCCGCATGTTAACATTATACTCTAATCTAGTTTTACTCAACATTTTATCAATTCTTACCCATGCAATAAAAAGTTATACACAAAAGATAGTGTTGATTTTTTTTATCGAGTACAATCTTTAGTATGTCCACCCTCCGCTTAAATCACTGCTTGTTGACGTCCTGACATGCTTTCGACGAGGTTGTGGAGGTATGCTTCATCAATGTTTTGTCAGTCTTCATTTAAAGCTGTCAACAGTTTGGTTTTTGGGGGGTGGCGACCCAGGCGTAGTGGTTAACATCCAGACCTCACACGCCCAAGTAACGAATTCGAATCTCACCCCCAGACAAGTTACGAAGATTCTTAAGGGGTGTTTGAGTGACTAAGACGGGAGATGAAGTAGTCCGAGGCTGAAAATCTCGATGATCAAGATACAAAAAAAAAAAAAAAAGTTTGGGTTTGTTTGCCACTTCACCTTTATCAACCTGTCTTTCCTAAATCGACCACAAATTTTCGATAGGATTGAGATCCGGTGATTGTGAAGGCCATTTCTACAGTTTACAGCCGATTTAGTTTGAAGAACGCAGTTGATTTCCGAGCTGTGTACTTTGGGTCATTCCCCCTTCTGGAAAATGAAGTTTTCATTGAGCCCCATTTTAAGCATCCATTCTTCCAAATTTTCATAGATTATATCAATGTAACGATCAGTATTCAGAATGCCTTCGATTTGCACGAGATTTCCTATGCCGGACACGCGAAGCACCCCCACACCATAATACTTCCTCGGTCATGCTTCACAGTCTTCTGTACGTTCTGGCACTGTTTCTTGCCAAATAATTCGAATCTGCTCTCATCAGACCACACCACTTGTTCCCAGAATTCAACGGGATGTTCAGCATTTTGTAGACTAGTCTAATTAAAGGACGCCGACCTCCATACTTGTAGCGAATAATTCTGTAGCGAATAATTCTTTCGTTTACCTTCAGATTCAAGTTCCCTCGTATAGCAGGACTCGTTATTGATGAACATCTTCTTGAGTCTCGCACGATACTCGCATCTTCACGTGGTCACGTAAGATGCTTCCTCCCACGACCTGATTTATCTGCCACTCTTCCACATTGTTCGAATTTCTTCTATACCTTCCTTACACCAGAGTAGCTTTAAGCATACTTAGCAGCAATCTTCCGGAACAATACATGGTGGTCCCAAGGGATAAGATTACAGATTTTTAATGGAATTAGCTTAGTATACATCTTCAAACACGAATAATAATCACAAACTAGTGAAACACGACGAAAATCTTCATGAGGAGAAATGTCAATCTCAGCGACTGGGAGCGAACAATACACGGTAAAATATAACTAGGCTCAAATTCGGTCAAATTGTATAAATGAAACATTATAGATAAATAAAATTAAATCAACTTTGCAGAAGTAAGCGAGAGCATTTAATAAAATTGAAAAAAGATTAGACGCGATGATAAAATTAAGTTTCGGTGAGCACTTCATTTCTTCCCGTACTGTATCTGCCATAAAAATTTCTCGTTGCCTAACTATCTTTATCAGTTGTAATTTAGTTTTAAAAAATAACAGATTTTGTTATAATTCAGTTATTGAAAATAACTGAATTTGCTACATATAACTAAGGTATAATTTTCCCTATCTTATAAAACACATCGAGTTATATATTTGTTTAAATTGTAACATATTTTGTTACAAGCTTGTTAAACGTTGAAGAAGTTTTGTTATCATATATTTTTTTGTTATTTTAACTACTAACGGACCCAAGATTATGACAATTTTGTGTAATCCATTCATTGGGAAAGATCTGCAGCTTGAAAAAACTTACTCCTGCTGTGATCTTTTTCTTACTGTAATGTGTTTCTGCCCTAACTGTAATGGGTTGTTCCAAAACAAAAATGAATAGGACGAGCTTAATCCTTCTCTGCTTTAATTATTGATTTGAAAAAATAATAGTTATATTCATTTATTCCAATGGCAAATCGTTCATTTAACTCATGTGCCAAAAAAAAAACAGGAAATTTTTGAAAACTTTTCTCCTCCAAAGTGGCATTTCCAATTTCACCAGCTTCCCACGAAGAAATGCATTTTTCCCGTTTCATCAGCCCCCATCAATCCCGCAATAATCAGGAGCATTTAAATTTTCACCTACTTCCATTTCGGTAGCGGTTGCATTGGAAGCCCCCTTCCCTTCCCTCCCTCAGTCTAAGCACCATCGCCGTAATTTCCCAAAAAAAAAGAACGCCACTCTTCCCTCTCTCAAACCTACGCACAAAGTGAAATTATGCTTCCCGCGCGCACTGTTTAACCACTCTATTAAACTGTTTAGAGCGCATTAATACCACTCATTTCATCTTATGGCTTGACCTATTGCTGCGCTTGCAGTGCCCAACCAAAAGGTGGGCAGAAGGTGCGGAGAAGATTATTACTGTTGTTTTTGGCGAGATTTAATTTTCGGTTTTCTGTTTCACTGGGCTAAAGTGATTTTTTGGGGGCGAACACTAAATACCGCTGTAAATTAGCGGGGCAGCGGCTCCTGGATGCTCTTTCGCCCCCATTGAGCAAGCAAACATTAATTTTCCCGCAGCAACAGTAGAGTACGGTGCAGCAGCCGCAACAGCAGTAGCAGCAGTAGCGCCTTGCAAAAGTAGAACAGGAAATCGGTCTTTATGTAATGTTTACATTCGGATAATTATAAATAATTTCGTGTGGAAGCGAAGACGGACGGAGGCTGAATAGTTACCTGAGGGCATAAAGGGGGCAAATGGAGGCCTTATTAAATTAACCAGATTCGGAACGCGTGAGTTCCAGTCGGCGGGAGGTGTGAAAACTTGAGCCGCTGATCCCTATCACACGCGCTCCATTCTAATTGTATTCAAATTGACCAACGATCGAGCGCTCGTTCCACCACAGGCAGGTGGCGACGAAAGAACCCTGATACTGCGTGTCAAAATCTTTGTAAACAAGCTACTTATAATGTCTGATCCGTAAGGATGATACCCGGCCCGCGCGCTCACGTTGAGGTGAAACGAGAGTCTAGCCATATTTAAGACTTCCATTATCCGGCAATAATCACGCGCGCTGCTCCATGAATAATTTTCACTCATATCAAACAGGCAGCGGTTCGGTTTGACATTCGTTTGTTTATTTACGTCTACGGAACTCTCAAAACGAAGCGAATGCCGAAAAGTTCTTCGTCATGTTTTAATTTGACGGATCGCCCGTTTCCAATCCACCCTCGGGAACTAATCTGCGAGGCTCGGGATAAGTGACGACAACGACGACCCCGAAACGAGGGCAGGTGCAACACGACGTCTATCCCTGCCCCGCTAACGAACGAACCAGTGCAGTAATTTGAGGTTAAGCCAGCAAATTGCCACAACCGGACAACCGATTACGCCCTTTCCAGCCGCCCTAAAGTGGCGTTCACTGGCAGAGGATACCGATGAAATCTGCCACTGCAGGTGTAAACAGGAAGGCGTGTGCGGGCTATCATCATCCTCCTTGTTGACTGCTGTTGTACCTTGAAGGAACAAAGCACGATTTCCGCACGCGGCGGCGCCCCGTCCGGGGGAAACCGTCAGTTTGCACATGGATGAACGGCCCTCCAAGATCTGATCTAATTGTTTCAATACAAGAATGATGATGATGCTGATGATCATGTTACGGAGTTATTTTCGACCTCTTTTCTCCTTCGTATGTGCCCTCTGCCGGCTCTCCCTTTCCCACTAGAGCAGCAAAATCTCACGATCCCGAAAATCAGACGAAGCGATAATCCAAGGGAGTTAACTGAGAAATAATATAATTAATTGATGGGAACGTTATTATTTCATATTGTTTCTATCATTTTTCATGGGTTGTAACCGAAACGAGTTGTAGCTGTGCGCCTTCGGTTCGGCCGAGCGTCCGTCCTTCTCTTTGGTGAAGATGTTGTTTCCTGCAGGTCAGGTTTATAGTTGCTACTTTTTATTTCGGATTCACTACCTTCCCTTCGCTCGTATCCAGCCCCGAACCGTGTTGAGATGATCGTCTTTGACCGTGCTTCCTGACCGACACAGGTTATAACATGGAGCAGCTCTCGGAATTTACCCCCTACCGTCGCTACTGCCGCGCGCGCATTACCCGAGTGACCTCTACCGATTAGCTTGTACCGGAAACACATATAAAATTCATTGAAATTACAAGAACAACATGAATTTAAATTATATTTTCCTTCTGCCTCTTTTTATTACGGATGATTTTTTTCCCCTTTTTTTTCAAGTCCAAGGCAATTGACTGTTTGTGTGGACGTGTTGTTGTTTACAGGAGGAAACCCCCGTAGAAGAAGAAGCGCACAGTAGTGAAGGAGGCAGCCGATGAATTATTTAACAGAGAAAAGTCAGATTTTATCACCTCGATTTCTACTCCGCGCACTCACCAGTAGGCTAGGCGTGAGATTCTCGGTGACGTCACACAAACATAGCATTTGACAGTTAACTCCCATGCTCATTGTAAGACCGTGGGTACGGACGGGGCAGCGGACAATAGACTCGCAAACACACACAGCAGCCCATTTCTGAACAAGCTGACTTGGCTAGCTAGCTATTTAGCTTCTGCCCGAGACCGCCTTGAGATTCCGCGCTCTGGAATGTGCTCAGCGGAGTAGAACATTTTGTTGCTATTTATTATTATAAATATTTCGCAATTTGTATACAATTCTTGCGCTTTTCCCAATGCCTTGGCTGCCGTGCCTAGTACTGCATTTTTTTTTTTCATTTCATTTTACAACGAACTCGAAGTTAACATATAACTATTCCTTCGCATGGTTGTTGATATCGAAGGCTGGTGGGTGAGTGCGGAAGAGAAGGTTTTCACCATCTGGGTGCTGGCGTGTTGCCATTTGAAGCGCGCAAAGGTGTATTGGTAGAGAAGGCGAAAAAGGTCTTCAAGGCGCAATGCAAAGTCGAGGGCACCAGCTGAAGCGATTAAAAAACCGACGAAAAAAAAATGTGGGGAACTGCAGCAGACAAGTTCAAGGAACTCTTCCCACTCAATTGCATGCCCTTCTGCTTCGTATGGGTGTGCGTGCTTCGTTGGGCTTGTCGATCGACGAGTCGTTGTTGATATGATGGCTCGTGTAAGATTACGGCCGAGGTCCCCACGAGGTCTCAGTGGGAGTGCGTCGGTCGGCGCACGAGCGATATACTTGTCAACCGGCCTGAGCACCTGTTAACCTGAACCCATCCAAGGCCTGCTCAATCCCAACGATGGCAAAGGCGGAAAAAGTATAAAGTGTCAGTTTAATGATCCTTAAACGATTGCTCTAACCGAATGCAAATATTTGGCATGTTAGCGGCAATAAAGTGCCGGATCAACGCTCACTCTGCAAGCTGACAGCTGCTACCCGATGGTTTCGATGGCTTGTTATGAAATGTTTAATGTATTCAGTGCACAATTAGCCGAGTAGCTCGTCAATCCCATCTTCACAAGGAATTAGCATTAAAAGCGAACCCAACGGGGCCCGCTGTCAGCCGCGAAATTGGTAGATTACACGTCGGATTCTCGCGGCCGCGTAACGAGTGGGAACCACCGCGGGACCCAAAAATATTGTTTTCAATTTTTTGTCCAGATAATTAACCGTTTCCAGCCAAAAAAAACTCCTAGTCACGGTGAAAACAATAGCCACCCAGTGAACGGAGGAGATAATTTCATGGCCTGCTGGCTTTCGGTTACAATTGCCCTCGCTGTGTCGCGTCCTCCTTTTTTTGGACAAGAATCGATTGTTTACTAGCTGTCATCCGGGGAGAAAAAAAAAACTAAAGTGTCATTCCGGTACACATTGTTTGACACTTTAATCGGTTGGCGCATCAACGCTGCGGTTGAAGGAAGACAGCATGTGCCCACCTGTCCCTACCCAGATCGAAATCGGGCGTCTAGAACTCTTCTGGTTTGATGTCATAATTGCCAGTTATTAGACGAAAAACTTCAAAGCAAATGCTGCCTCGTTTCGATGAGCGAATGTTGATAATAATGACGGACGTCCTCTGGCGCAGAACGGTTTTGTGTTCTGATGGGAGTAAGCAAGCGAGCGGCGCGTTCTTATCTTGATTTTAAAACGCATCAAAACGTCAATTTTTCCTCCTCCGAAACGCGCCGTTGCTTCCTCGCCTGCCGGTCTGCGCTACGTCATTGCGGCGGCGCAACCCGCCTTAATCCATTGTTTATGGTATACTGTAATCAATTATGAAGATTACCAAGCGAAATAAATGTTCTAGTTATTCTTGCTCTAATAAACCCCTGTTTTTTTTTCGTAATTAAACCCCAGGTTTTAGTGGAAAGATTTTAATTAACTACTCCAGAAGCTACCTATATTCGTCGAACTGGTTGCATCTACAGTGACCGGCGAAAAAAAGGATCCATCGAGCCGTATACTTTTTAGGTCTCGATATCTTTACAAATCCGTATCAATAACAACTTTATTACACGTACTGGATATATTTGGGTGTCATTCATCAGATTTGGTGAACAAGTTTGAATATACACATTCATTTTAGCCAACTTGTTGTGAAAAGTAAAATAAGCTTGTGTTTACGGTGTGTCAATAAAAACGATACATTAGGGGGAAATTTTTTTTCCGTGTTCATGTACAATTGACTTACCCCTTGTTAATCATGCTTTTGACATTCCTTTGTTTACATCCATAATAAATAATTACTGTAGCAATTATTATTGAAAAGTAAGTGAGGTGTGCTCAAGTGACGATTTTTTTCAGAATCGATCATGGGAGGAAAATAACACCAAGTTCGAAATCTTACACACAAAAAATAAATATTGTTTTATTAAAAGTTTTGCGCTTTACTTCTGAAAAGTTCTTATTTTTCATTAAGTTGAAAGTAAAAGTTAAGCGTTTGATTTGAAAGTGTTTTTTTTTCTGTTCTGTGTGTAAATTTAGAAGTGTTTTCATTTACCGTGGATATTGTAGAACAACGCAAAGCAAGTCGTCGTTTGGAATGTTTCACTATTGTTGCCACGTCCGCGTCTACTGCGTTGTTCGTTGCTCCCGTCCGCTTCAGTACGCGTTTTTTAAAAATTGTTCTCGATCTCTGTAAAACCAGAACGGCCGTGAATTTAGTGTTGTTGAGGTGAGTAATAAACAATGATTAAGTCAAAGATAGAGTTTGTCAGATTTCACATTTTTTTCTCACTGTGTAGAAAATGCGAGTTATTTAGAAGTTCCAATATCATCGAAGAGGTTCGTGACGAAGAAGAGCATTTAGTTGTTACAAGTGATCCAGTTTACTAAATTTCAACAGGTATGTGATGTTTGCAAGCACGCAAAGTGTATCAAATACAGCTGAACGGTTTCGATTTGATAGTTCTACAATTTGTTTTGAAAACTTCAACTTTTACAGAGCAGGAAAATCTTGAATGAGCGGTTTGAAGGTTTGTTTTGAAACCAAACGCTTTCTACGCAAAAGAATCAACGCAATTTTCCAATTTTTGCAATGGTTTTATTTTTCATTTTCAGTAATCATTTTTTTAGTGTGTATCGTGCGTGATTGCTTAATAAACTCAGCAGTTTCGAAACGCTTGGAAAATGTCATATATACAGCCAAGCCAGTCTTCAGAAAAAGCAGTAACGTGGATGCGTCAAACTACCGTGGAGTAACTTCTCTACCTGCTGGATCAAAATGCTTTGAGATCATCCTTAATGACTTTATGTTCCAGGCCTGCAAATCATACATCTCGTCATCTCAGCATGGATTCTGTCCGCAACGTTCCGTCATCGCAAACCTGTGTGAATACTCGTCGTTCTGTATCGAGAAAACGGATACAGGAGGGCAAGCCGACAGTATTTACACTGACATAAAGGCTGCTTTGGACGCTGTTCCGGAACGGATGAGTTTATCGATTTTCAAAGATACCTTTGGTTGCCTCCTGACCTAAGCTTAGTTCAACTACTGTTGCAACACCCCAGCTCGTAACATCCGGTATTCTTCGGTGTTCCGGATTTACTGAATCTCCAAACCGCTAAGTTTATTACAGCACGCCTTTGAACTTTTTCGTCAGCCGTTCTTACGTTTACCTGTCGAACTCGTCCATCCGAACCAGCATTAACGGTTCTTTCCGCCAACAACGAAAACCAAGTCACCCTCTTTTAGCGCATTCTGTCCGTCACACCATTTCAATCGTTTGTTGATCGTCGGCCAATACTCCTTGATCAATCTTTCCCACATCTTGCCGGCAAGGTACTGCAAACGCTTATACATGTTACGGAGTGCTCCGCCGATGTCCGTTGAGCCGCAATCCACTTTCCTGTCGGCGCCAGTCACAATTCCTCTAAGGACATAATTTGGAGTTAATACTTCGGTTTCAACCGAATCCTGAGACAAGTATGTCTGCGGGCGCATGTTAATCATGTTGGACGCTTCTGCAGGTGCCGTCACTAGGATCTCTTCCGTCAGTTTCCTCCCATCGTATAGGGCTTGCATTGCCTCCTTCACCGATCGCACCATTCGTTCCCAGATTCCACCGATGTGTGGCGTTCCAGGTGGATTGAAGTGCCAAGCGGTAGATGGAGTAGTCATACTTTCAGCATACTGCTGGTTGATGCTCTCCATCCTCACCATCTCATTATTCGTTCCCTGGAAATATGTAGCGTTGTCAGAAAAGATATGACTTGGCTTCCCATACTTCATATGTAAACCAGTGATGGCCATTTGACAAGATTCTGTTGTCAAACTGTGCACGACTTCAAGGTGTACTGCGCGAACAGCCAGGCAAGTGAATACCGCTACCCAACGCTTCTCCTAGGTCATCGATGCCCACCGAACTGAAGGGTCGTAGACAAGGAGTAACTCGTTCAACTGGTAGGGGAATCATTTATGGAGATCGTGGCCAGCACTTATCTTGGCCACCTTACACCATACACACCTGCTCACTACCGTTTGAATCGCTGGACGCAACTTTGGTATCTGGAACCGCTGCCTAATTTCGTTGAAGACCGTCTCCGAAATGGCATGCCCGAACTTTTCGTGGTGGTGGGTGCATCAGCTTCTGCAGAAGAACTTCCCTCTGAGTTGGATAGTCTGCCGTCCATACGTAGTTTGCTTCTGCCGTTTGGTCACCATATGATGCAGAGTGGATTTCACGAATCGAGTCAGTACAGCGTAAATTTGTAAGGTATGCTCTACCGTGGTCCGATCAATCACGGCTTCCACCTTACGAAGTAGACAGTCCTGCATTGCTCAATCAGCTCAACATCTATGCCCCTCAACGAGAGCTGCAATCTAGAGAGTTATTGCGCCAACCGCCGAGACGAACACTGGACGGATCAAACAATCCTGTCGATTCGATAAGTCGAATGTTCCAAGAAAACTACAGTCTGTTTGATTTCAACATCTCTAGTAACGCGTTTCGAAACCGCATACAAAATCGCCATAGCTGATTGTTTCTAATTTTCTTGTTTTCTTTTCCCCTGATGGGCAGTGTGCAATACTTGTTTAGTTTAGTTTTATTCCTTAAGACCTTGCTTTCGGATGAATGTATGCAATGAATACAAATACAAATACAAATAAACGAATCTCAGCACAAGGCTGGCGAAAAGTATTGCGTAAGCCGTGATTATTTCAAAAAATGGTTTTGAGCTTGGAAGTGTCCCAGATCAAACTGGACGACGATGTAATCGTAAGTCCGATCATCGAGAAAAACACTAGAACCATCCGAGAAATTAAGAAGGATCGGTTTGTCACCATCCGTGCACTCAGAGAAAAGCCAAGTCTTTCGATATCCGATCGTACAGTTCGATGACGCATTGCTGAGCACGGTTTGAAAAGCCATTTTGATCGGAAACGGCGATTGCCATTTACAAGAGACCTTAGAAATAAGTCACTGGAGTTCTGGAAACGAGTTGTTTGGTCAGACGAATCAAAGTTTGAGCTGTTCAACAGAAAATGATGACTGCGAGTTTGGCGGGAAAGCGATGAAGGACTGAAGGATGAACATCTCCAGGTGAAACTGAAGCACGGCGATGGAAACATGATGGTCTGGGGCTGTTTCGCATGGTTTGGAGTGGAGAATCTGGTACTAATCAATGGTATGGCCGATGGGTATATAGAAATTCTGAACGAGAATATGGAAGAATCTTTGCTGAAGATGGGTCTGTAAGATAATTACATTTTTCAGCAAGGCAACGACCCAAAGCTTGCGGCTAAGGAAACGCAAGCATTCTTCCGTGCCTTCGGATTAAACCCTTGGAATGGCTTCCCCAGAGCCCTGATTTGAACCCCATTGAAAATTTCTGGGAAATTCTCGACAATAGAGTCCCCATAAACCCATTTAACCAACAAGCAAACATATTTTGAGGAACTGGAACAGGCCTGGAATGAGTTGGATGCACAGTACCTCTGAAACATGGTTGAAAGGATCCAGAAACGTTTGCACTCCATCATCGAAATGAAGGGAGGTCGTATTGACTATTGAAGTGTTGACTCTAACCTTACTTTTTCAAAAATATACGTTTTCTCTCAATAACGAAGAGTGTATCAAAAAGTAGTTTGCGACATTGATTTTCGAATAAAAAAGTGAAAAAAAAAAAACGTATTTTGAGATCACACACAAAAAAAATGAAATTGTATGAAACGGAATGAAAAACTGACGCGTAAAATTTCCCATCGTATAATTTCAAGCCAAAGGAAGTGTAAACAACGGAATTGATTGCAATCTTGCATGCGCCGTACAACAATGTTCGCAATATTGCATGCAACAGACTGAATTCAGGTTATCTTATTTGGCTTAAATTGAGGTTAAGTTATCTGGCTTAAATTTTCATGAACTATCCCATTCATTTCTGCCAAATCTAGTGTTCCCTGCATTCGACAACGTAGAAAATTCAACGTTTTTTCTTAAACTGTGCAGTTTTAGAATCATTGGCAGAAAATAACCTTTTGTTGCATTTCACTATTTTATTAATATAAATCTTACTTTCTGTTAAACGCTCGCATTTTGGACTTGACATTCTTCATTAAATTCTGCACAGTTGCTGTTGTGAATTTTCTGGTGGCTGCTGTCCAGTTTTTCTGGAACTCCTGCATGTTTTGGGACGCTGTACCTTTCGGAAAGCGTCGCTTGGCAATCGCCCAAAACCGTTCAATTAGCCGAAGATCCGGACAGTTTGGCAATTTGATGTCCTTTTTCACGAATTGTACATTATTGTTTGCCAACCACTGTAGAACCGACTTGGTGTAGTGGGTGGAAGCCAAATCCGCCCAGAAGAGAGGAAGAGCCTTATGCTTTATGTACAGTAGCAGCAATCTGTTCTGCAAACATCGTTCCTTGTACACCTTGGCGTTAATTACCTTCAGTGAAAAAAATCGTTGACCGCAAACCACAGGTGCAAATCGCTTGACAGGCCTGCATCTTCTGCCCAAACTTTTCCATCGCCATCGTGGTGTCAGCGTCGTCCAAGTTCTCGTCCACCGATTTCGCAGCGCTTGCGAATCTTGCTTGGCGTAGGTTTCGTCGTCGATCAGGACGCATCCGTCTTTGATCTCCAGAATCCGGTTATACAGTTTTCGCGCTCTCGTTTTGGCCCGAGCTTGCTGTTCCAGAGACTTTTTCGGCTTCTACTGTTTCTTGTACGTTATCAGAGAGTTCCGACTTTTGATCCATTGAATCATCCCCGGCGTTGAATTGCTACGATGGGGTTTTCCTTATGCACTCAACCACTTTCAAGTCCCGGCTGGCTGGGGCTGGGACCCGGTTTCCTACCGGATCGGGGCAAATCTTTCACGGAGAGGGCCTCACCGAACTTTTCGATTGCATTTTTGACACTGATGTGGTTCACTTTCACTTTTGCAATTTAGTTGCACGTGACATCCGAGCGTGTCCAGATGTGCAGAGTTTTCTTTCGCGTGTCCAGATCGATTCGACTCATCTTTGAAACGATCCACTGTACCGAAACCAATCCATTGAAATGTAAACAAACAAACGCAAAAAACACTAAAAAAATAAGCTATTTTAGAGTAATTACTGTTTGAATGTTGCTAACTACTTTTCGATACACTCTTTCCATTGATCAAAGGTGGATCTTTACTTTTGCCGGTCACTGTATCTGGGTGCTCGAGGAGGCTTATCGAACCGGAACCGTGAACCGTCCTGGCAACCGTCGTCGTCTTGCGGTGCATTACTTTCCCGAATGCGCTAACGTTACCGAGCCTAGCGCGTTTTGACGCGTATCACCTTAATTACCGGGGGACCGCAAGTTGTAATTATGCTGGAATTTCAATCTTCCCGTCCTTTTCCTCCTAATTGTCTGTCCACTACCGTGTGGGTCCCGGAAAGCAGCTTGCAACGAAGCGGTGTGGTGGCAACGCAAAATGTCATGTGCCAGCGCTTTTCCTCATCTTCTACGTCGACTTTTATTGTCAAGACGCTCGCGAGCCAAAGATTGATAAAACAATAGGTGCGCTTGTTTTTCTTCGTTTACCCCACCTCCCGCGCGATCCAACTCGACCGCAAACAACGCCGTACTGTGAAAATATCTCTTCATCGGTCACCGTCGTCGTGTTTGCCTGTTGCCCTTGGCAACTGTAACGTTGGCGGCTCAAAAGCCATTGCGCGCCCGATGTGACGACGACGCCCACCCGAGTTCTGGATCATGTCGTCGTCGTCATCGTCATCGTTGAGGGTCCAACACTAGAACGCTCCCTCCGAGTGCCGGACTGGTGCATGCATTATTATTTTTTGCTGTTGTTGTTTGGACTCGTTTGTCCATGGGAGAATTTTTCACCTCCGATAAACTGTTTCCCACACTTTGGTCGCCCCGCGGGTGTGTGACGGTGCCGTGGCGCTTATTGTCCGGCTAATGTTAGTAGTCAAATTAGCTGACGGTGATCAGTTTTCGGCTAGATTGATATGATTATAGAACTGCTCTTCAAAATGTTCCAAAGTAAACTGACCAACCTTGGACAAAATTCATCCACGGCTAGTGTATTTGATCAACGCCTTTTCGCATCGGCGACTGTCGGATCAGCCTTCTCTTTCTGTAAAGTTCTATTTTTAACCACCGACTCAAGGTTGAGCAGCGGGTATTGCAATCTATTTCGCGATTTTTGAAAGCTCTGCCAATAATAATCGCCTAAAACAATCTTCGTTTGCCGTGGCTCGGCGGTCTGTGGCTGGAGCTTCAGCGATGCGCCCACTTTCGCATTTAGCTAATGATGCGATTGTTATTAAGTAGGTACGATGCTTGTTTCCGAAACTGGCGGTCGTTTGGACGGGCTCAGATTTCGGTCTTTGCGGGTTGTCGGCCGGTCGGTGGGAAAACGGGCGTCATCAAAACAATAATCACAATTTCACTTTGGATCGCTCTGCTGCGACTGGTATTATATGGCAATGATGATTGCTGCTGATGGCGGCGAGGTGCATCTACTTTTTCACCACTAATTTTCGACTGTGATTTGGAATAGTTGAGCTGGAAACGAGGCATGCAGAGAAGTGCCCATAATTACCTAATATGAGGCTGAGACTTTGAACCAAAAAATAAAAAAAGGTAGTGGAGCTACAGACAAGACTAGCTAAATGCGCTGTTTTCTCGGAAATTTTCGATTGTTACGGCAGCACCGGCAAAGCTTTTCTCGCAATTGTTTTCCAGAAGGGAAAATGAACCGCCAACCAACCGGCCCCGGCGCTAGACGAGTGCGGTCGCTCCCTTTGCTCGAGCTGATGAGCTCGATTTTTCGGAATACAATAGCTAATATTTTAATTATTTTAATTTATACTTTCTCCAAAGTGTTTTTCTCTTCCCATAATGGCAATAATAAAATTATTACACCGCTTGATTGCAGTTTTATGTTAAACGATTTTTCTCCCATTCCCTTTGGTTTTGCGTTCGAGCGTCTTGTGACCCTCCGCTGTTCCTACCCCCATTGTGTGTGTTTGGTTTGAAATCATAATCGCTAATGTCATTCCGTTTTTCTTCTCGTTTCCCAACAGATGAGCGGCAAGCGGTCGCGTAGCTTCAAGTGTGCAGTACATCATCGCGATCGTGAAGTTTGTTCGGAGAACGATTTTCATCTGATATTTGAAGATCCACCATTATTCAAGAGGTAAGAAGGTCCGCCCCACCTCCTCTGCCGCTCTGCGGTGATACCTGTTTGAATGCTAATTTGTACATCGCGCTCATACGGATATACAACAGAACTCGCTGCACAAACTGAGCGAAATAAAACGTTTTCTTTTCACTTATCGTCGATATTTTTGTTCTTTTCTTGCTGTTCTTTTCCTCCAGAATGGTGCACGTAATTGCAATGGAAGTGCTTCCCGAAGAGCGGGATCGAAAATATTATGCAGACAATTATTCATGCTGTCCGCCTCCATTATTTGTGATATTAGTTACATTAGTCGAGGTATGTACCCTTCCTTTTTTATTATATTTTTATTATATCACTGCGGCGCAGCAGCTTCATGTCTAGTTGGTATGAGGAAATGATCTCAGCCTGTATGAATCTGCTGCGTTGGTTGTCTCTCTTTCCCTTTTCTCACGGTCACACGTTGGCCCACTTTCTGGGGCGACAGCCTGTCGTCCGTCTACCAGGTCCGATTTTGATTGTTCCTTTGCATTTCCAGTTGGGGTTTTTCACCTATCACACGCTTACCTCGGGTCAAGCGGATCCGGCAGGTCCGGTTCCGATCGATTCGATGTTCATCTACCGGCCAGACAAGCGGCACGAAGTCTGGCGGTTTCTGTTCTACATGGTCCTACATGCCGGGTAAGTTCGCCGAACGAATTTAACACCACCAACAGTTTCCTAAACCTTGTGATTGTCGTTACAGATGGTTCCATCTGGGTTTCAACCTAGTCGTGCAACTCCTAGTTGGACTACCATTGGAGATGGTACACGGATCAACTAGGATAGGTTGCGTCTACTTGGCAGGCGTGCTCGCCGGTTCGCTAGGTAAGTGTCCTCTCGCGGTGTTTGATTCTGGCAATCCTAACTGATGATTTTCCGGTTTTTTCTTTTTCTCCAACCAGGAACCAGCGTGTTCGATCCTGAAGTCTACCTCGTCGGTGCTAGCGGAGGCGTCTATGCTCTGCTGGCCGCTCACCTAGCGAACGTAATGCTCAACTACCGCAACATGCAGTACGGCATCATTCGGCTACTGGCGATATTCCTATTCGGTGAGTTCCTGTTGGTTGTTACGTGATTTTGTGGGAAATGATATTTGTAACTGTTGACACCTTAAAGAATTCAGATTATAACTGTAAGCATTGTTCGGAAAATCTTCAAGCAACGCCACTTCTAAGCAAAACCCGCTTGGAATCACTTTGGCAGACGATATTAATATCGGTAAAAAACACGATTGGTTCTTATTGTCCCTAAAAAAAATCATTATGACGGAGAAAGAAAACGTCTTCTTCGCTAGAAGCACAGCCTACTCAAAGAATTAAATTTTCTAAATTAACTTTGTACACAAACTACACAAATTCGACATCAATATTATCTTTAACCCTTTCATGCCGAATTATTTTCTAAGCGTTCTTATACTAGTAATGTGGTGTATTCTGATTGATTTAGTACTCAATAACACAGAAATGATTGAAAAAAGTAGAACATATTTTTTTGATTTGTGCTAGGGCGTCCAAACTGTCCTGGAGTTCAGAACTTAAGATCTACAGTTGTAACAGTAGCTTTATCGACAATACAATGTTAAGGTCTGTATCCGCAATAATCCGGACACCTCAAAACATGAATAAAACATAAATTTCGCATTATACTTCCGTCGTAGTTGTTTATTTCAGATTCATGGGATGTGTTTTAACAATTCGTGAAGACAAAACATAGTTATTCGGTATTTGCATAAAATTTTCGAACTTTGCGCTTAACTCCGTCCAGTAGGGTTTGTACAGACTCTTCAGAAATCGTAGAAGCCGTCTTTGTCCAAATTTGCTGGAAGTGTTTGATGTCTTTGATTCCTTGCTTCTTTCCAGAAAGCTTCCGCTTCATCAGAGCCCAATATCTCTCGATTGGTCGTAGCTCTGGGCAATTTGGCGGGTTTGAGGTTTTTGGTACAATGTTCACTTGATTTGCTTGGTAACACTCCATCTGGCATGATGCCAAGTCGGGCCAGAACAAAGGTTTTTCTTTGTGACTTTTGATGAAGGGTAGCAATCGCTTCTATAGACACTCTTTCTGATAGATCTCCTAGTTGATTGTGTCTGTAGTGACGAAAGATTTACTCTTTTTGCCACACGTGCAAATTGCTTGCCACACAAGGTATTTTTTCTGGAAATTTCGATGCCTTCTTCGTTCTGAAATGCTCAGCTGTAGCATTTCTGTCCATAGCAGAATAAAAAGCCAGCCCTGGAATCTGCTTGAAATTCTCCAGGACATAAGTTTCATCGTCCATAACAACGCATAAAAACTTCGTCAAATATTCGCAGTACAAACGTCGAGCCCGTAATTTTGCTGCCAAGTTCTGTTTGTCGTTGCGTTTGGAACTGTTTTTACTTTATACGACTTAAGTCCCAAACGTTGTTTTGATTTTTGGACAAAACCAGGCGACATCCCTATTTTACGAGCCACCGTTCGAATGGAGAGATTTGGGTTTTTCGTTAATATCCTTTTCACCTTTCGGTCCATGACAGGATCAGCGCGTCCAATGTTTTTGTCACTTCTCGGTTTCCTCTCCACCGTCAAACGTTCCGAAAATGATTTGAGCACATCGTGAACAGTGGATTTAGGCAAATCCAATGTTTTTGCAAGGTCCCGTATTGACAAGTCAGGATTTGCCGTACGCCCGTACAAAATTCGCTCGCGCACTTGTTTTTCTTTCGTCGCCATCTTGAATACTAAACATGAAATGTAAACATCAATCATAGTCTTTTTCATCATAGACTCTATACCACAGCTATACCACAGTGAAATTTTTCATTCCTACGTGCAATATTTCAAAAGTTACAATGATTTGAAGGTGTCCGGATTAATGTGGATACAGACCTTATGAGATGTATTCAAACATGTTCAATGGATGTCTTTCCAGAAGACTCACTTAATTTGGTCATATACATGTTGTTACTCTGTGCAGTCCAGAAATCTACAGTTATAGCTGTACATTTTCAGTTTTGAACTCCAAGATAGTTTGGATAACCTAGTACATCCGAAGCTTATCTCATAATATATGTTGTTCTTCCAAGATATTCAATGAATATGTTTCAATACACATCGTTGCTTCTCATAGCCCTGAAAGCTTTTGTAACAACTGTAGGTCCTATGTTCTGATCTCAAGGATAGTTTGGATGAACTAGAACGTGTCATATTACTGCATAATGTTTGTTGACCTTCAAGAATATTAATTGAATATGTTTGAATATTTATTGTCACTTTGTATTGCCTAAAAATTACTGTTACAACTGTAAATCTTAAGTTCTGAACGCCAGGACAGTTTGCATGACCTAGACCATCCCAAGATTATCTTCTTATACATTTTCACGTTTGAAAAATATTCACTGAATACGTTTGAATACGTGACGTAACTTCGTATAACCCAAAAACCTACTGTTACCATCGTAGATTTCAGTTTCTAAACTCCAGAACAGTTGGGATTACCTTGTTTGAATGCATATCGTCACCTTATATAGCCCAAAAAACTACTGTTACATCTGTAGATATTATGTTTTGAACTTAAGGACAGTTTGGATGTCCTAGAATATCTCAATATTGTCGCATTATATCAGTTGACCTTCTACACTATCTAATGAATCTTGTTAAATACATGTTGTCCCTTAGCATACTCTAAAAACCTACTATTACAACTGTAGATCTTATGTTCTGAACTCAATTACAGTTTGGATGACCTATTCACAATATTCACTGAATATGGTTGAATTCGTAGCGTTACATTGTATAGTCCAAAAAGCTATAGTTACTACTGTAGATCCTCTGTTCGGAACTCAGGGACAGTTTGGATGACCTAGAACATCACAAAATTATCAAATAAAGACTGTTTACCATCCAAAAGGTTCATTCAATGTATTTGAATACCTACCGTAACCTTATATTGCCCTAAAAGCTTCTGTTACAACTGTATATTTGAAGTTCTGAACTCATGTACATTTTGGATAACTTAGAACATCCCAAAAAGGTTCAAACATGTTTAACGGTTATCAACGAGAATTTAATAATACGTATGCATATGAACCATATTCTAAAACACCATCAATAAGGCTTTTATTTTTTCTTTCTGAATTTCTTCACATTCAGGATGTTCTAGGTCGCCAATTGGGTCTTAAATTCATAGGATTTTTTTTTAATTTTTCCGGATAGACGAATTGAGGTAGACCAAATTTTCGCAAAGCAGTGTACACTTTTATTCAGTCTGTGATTTCATGCAACCATTTTCCTGTTGGGGTCATATAGGTCCATGCAGGGGTTAAGGGGCCTGAAGGGGTTAAACTGACGACAGCAGCAACGTAACTTCATGAAAGCTAAAGTGAAAATTTCCCGTAAAAATCCTTTCATCTCGAGCGATCCATCCATTTCAAAATAGTGAAAACGAGAACATTGAGAGGAAGAAGCGCGATGAACATCTATGCTCAGGATAAAGTGCGCAGTTTGTTCAAATTTTGTAGGTATCTCACTAAAAATTCTGAACTAATCTTGTTCATAAGTTTGAGAAAGCCTTGCTTGAATTTGCAGTTGAGCGAGATTTTAAGCAGAACTCTAAGTAAATCTTGCTCGGAGTAAATTATATAATCTCAGTGAATCCGGCGGGACATCATTAACTTTCCTCAACATTGATAATTGATCTTTCGTAAGGTTCTAAAAGCGTGTTTCTTAGGCTGCTGATTTCATGTTATTCGACATCCCTAATGAATCTTGGATATTTTTTCGCTTCTACTGCTTGGAACTGTGAGTGTATCTTATTCTGTAACACGAGATTCGGTGCAAATTCTACCCAGGGATTGCGATTTAATTTTGCTCAGATTCAGTTGGGAATTATAGTGAAGAAATTATTTTTCCGATTTAAGAAGAACTTTGTTTCATATTTGACGGCTTCGGTTGTGTAGTGGTAAGCGTGGCTACCTCTCAGCACAAACGGGCAGGCGGTGACGTTGAGATTTTCGGAGACGAAAAATCTCTGATCACGTCTTCACGTCGATCACGAAAGTAAAGCCGTTGGTCCCGACCCATGTGTTGATGGGTTCGATATGTAGGGTCTAGGACGTCTCCCTGGCGTGACGAACCAGCCTTGGGCTAAATGTTATGTATAGACGAAATATCAGCAACAACAGTTGTTTAAATGAGCAAATTCTACTTGGAATGTGATTTTGTTGGACGATCCGAATTGAATGGTTCTCAGAGTTTTGAACAAATTGAACTCTGAATTCTGGACAAACCTTACTTGAGATCGAACGCACAGTTCAGCAGTCTGGACATTTCAGTAATTCTGTCTGCGGTTTCAGTACGAATTTGCATAAGAATTCTAAGCAACTCTTGTTTGTTACTCCATATTAAAACGTACTCAAAAGTGTTTCGGCTCTTCATGTAGATGTTGCTTAACCTGGTGAGTGTTTTTTTTTCTCAGGGTGCTGAGCATATAATTCCCTAGATTTCAATGTTTTACGAAGCACAATTTTGTGCAGTGTTCTGAATAAATCCGCTTTGAGATTCCAGAGGGATCATGCAGACATGTTTGTGAATATTACCAACCATTCTGAGCGTATCGTGTTCAGGATTATGAGATTCGCTTATTTTGAGTTTATAAGCGAAATATACTTACCTATATTTTTGTAGGGTTTTTGCTTATCCTTCTTGAGTTTCTTACCACGTAATGTTTTAATTATTTTTGCAAACCCTTTTGCACTTATTTTGTTGCGAGTTTATGGCGGTAATTACGAATCAACGTTCGAAAATCTTCATTTTTACAACTGAACCAGCTAGTGTTATTTTGGAGGCGGCTTTTGGTGAGATCAATCAGATTGTAAATATATTGTAAAAATCGTATTTTTAAATAATGCTTTATACGTGCCTGGTTTGGAAATTTCACATTTCCAAATATTGAAGTGTGTTGCGGTACCCTTATGTTAATCGGTAATGGTTACATGTGGAGCTTATTTTTTGTGAAATTAACTTTGGAATGGGCGTGACACTCCAGACATTATGAAATGGGTTGCTGGATCAGTAGTAGAGCTATCACTTTCTAGCTTGCGGATTAAAGATGCTTTCAAAGGTCACTTTATTGTTTGCAAACAGTTTTCTTTCATAATAGCTTTTCCGGCCAGTGGGGGGTAAATTGAATATACACACATACATGTTTTGATTTTTTTTGTTAACCCTAGTTAGCTGATTTGCCGCGAAGTTACGATGACATTATTTCCAGAGTTTCCAGCAAATTCTACTCAGGACATTGAGCGATCATTTCTTAACACATTGTGCCAAATATTCACAGTATTCAGAAAGAATCAACCCTGTGATTTGTAATGAATTCGTATTCAAACTACATTCTAACTGTTAACTCTGAGAAAATTATGCCTTCTGATTAGAATACAGAGTATATCCTGATCATAATTCTTAGTAATTTTTTTCGTTGGGCAAATCTTACTCGAGAAGAGTGTCTTGTTTGGTATTTCGAACTAAATTTAAACGAATTTTGTTTGATATTCGGATTGAATGAAGTTCATAATTCTCAGAGAACTCTTCGTAGGACTCTGAATGGGTCTTGCTCGGTTTGTTCAGCCGCTTTCGTCCAACAAGAGATCTTTTTGGGAATCAATCTCTTCAATCCTTTAGCAAAATATCTCTGGTTTTTTCTACAAATCTTATCGTGGCCTAAACCAAACTCAAGGGTAACTTTGAGTGAATCTTAGTTTTTCCTACTCGAGGCATTGATAGAATCAGACAACTTTATCAAATTCTGTTCAAAAGTTTCACCGAACCCTGCTCAGTATATCATAATTGTAAACACAAAATCATCGTAAAAGTCCCGGGAAATCTATGAAAACTACGAAGCTCAAAAACAATTTGGTTAGAGAGATTCCATTCACATCGTTCTGTGGAATGTTGCACCTTGAAACAAATTGAACTCAGATTATTTAAAAAACGGTTCGAATCTTCATGTGTTGCCGCCAGCATTACAACTTTGTGCGATCTAGTCAGGGCTCCCTTTTTGTGTTCGGCCGATTTCATATCAAATCTGGCTTTAACCTACGTTTACTTTACTTTGAAAAAAGTAATTTTGTTTTCACGACAGAAAATCAAGTGAAATACTCATTTTGCTTTTAACAGGAAAAATTGTACAGTAAATTGACTTTTCAATTTGCCATCCCTTTTGATCTTTTAACCGTTTAAACGACCAAAACGACAGCAACTTGAATAATCATAAGCAGCAACATCACAACATCATGTTTAGTTTTCTATTTGATCTCCGACTCTACTCGGGATGCTTTCTCAAACATCCAGTTACTTTTGATATGTGTCTCAAAACATTTTCTATGCCACAATACGAATTTAAAGCGGTTGAACTTAGTTATAAATATTTAATTAAAACAACAGGGCATTTGTTTACTAAATTTGAAAAGGTCGAAAACTATTAGACTTCAGATATTACTATTTAGGTTTTTATTATCCAACAAGATTTTCGTGGATGTGTCAGTATTCTAATCTCCATCAAGATTTATATGGATGTACTCCCAATCTCCGTTTTGGCCTTTTGAAATTCTGAGATTGAATCAGGGTATTTTGAAACAAATAAGGATCCTCCTAGAGTTTGATTTTCCAATCGATTTCAGTCAATGATATCCACACTTTTTACGCCAAAGTTACAAGTTAAAATCTCACATTCGGAAACATTACGATAAACTCAATTCTAATACTGAACAAGCAGTTTCCAATCATACCACAATCCGTAAAGTGTCTACAACGAAATCACGTGAAATCATTTCAATCAAGCTCAAATCCACCCACAAATCGACATCTAACCATAATATTCCCTCTTATTTCTCTCTTCCATGCAGCATCCTGCGACGTCGGTTTCGCGATCTACTCCCGGTACGCGGTAGAACCGGAAAGTGGTGCCCCCTCGGTGTCGTACGTGGCGCATCTGACCGGTGCCCTGGCCGGTCTCACGATAGGGCTGCTGGTGCTGAAAAACTTCGAGCAGAAACTGCACGAACAGTTGCTCTGGTGGGTGGCGCTCGGAGTGTACGCGGCCTGTACGATCTTTGCCATCGTGTTCAACCTGCTCAACACCGTCACCGTGCAGAGGCTAGAGGAGGAGGGCGAGCAAGTACTGAAGCAGCATCTTTTCAACAATTTTGGATTTTAAACCGAGTGCGGAGTGGTCGGCTTGGAAACTCGATAGCGTTCGGAAGCGTTCTAAACGCACCCTGTCCGTCCGACCGGGTTTCGATGAGAAGCCGCGAACGGGACAACGAACCAGTGAGTATAAAATTCGAAAGTGAGCAAAGGGTGCGTCGAAGTTAGGGAAAAATTGATAGTCGAGGCTGTGGCACGTGGAATTGAACTACTGAGAGGGCCTCGGGAAAAAAGTTGTGATTTGTGTATAGACTTATTTTGTATTCCGTATGTTTATATTTAACGAACACTTCGGGAATTCGGTAAGAACTAAAGTCGAGATCGTAATAACTAAGTAGAGAGAAAGGATAAAGTTAAAAGGTTCTCAGCGACCTCAACAGTCTCATCGCAGTACGCGGAGGTGGTTATTGATCAGGTTTAGACGCGTGTGATTTTTTTTGTAAGGCTTGAAAAACAGAGATAATGCGAAAGGTTAGCTCGACAATCGATTTGGCTTCGTGAACCGTGCATATCGTGCACCCATTGAATACGAAAAAGTACACCACTGAATAAAATAATGTACTTCATTTTTCTTTTTAAACAAAACTCGCGAAGGAAACAGAATTTTTCCAACTTTGGTTCTCACCCTCCGTCAAGCACGAGTCACTTTGATTGTACCGCGGAGCGTTCCATTTCGGTCCCAGATACCAAAGACTGTAAATGACATTCAAGCAAATCACCTGTAATGCGATGATCATAGTTAGCAAATATCGATTAATCGAAGGAGCCGTTGATCTCCTGTCAAAGTCCAGTACACTTTTTTGTAAATATATTTTTTATAGAAACTAAACCAATCCGAGTCGAACCCAAAAACCACATGCAAATTTCTCAGTGAAATCAATTGAAATGCAAACACTCTGTACATTCACTCTCACTAAACTCAATGCAAGAAGGTAGGAGTATCTTCCGTTCCAAAAAGAGAAAGCAAAAATACGAGTAAACATTTTAGTTAGGCTCTTTGAATTTAAATAAAATGAATATTAAACATCCTATTAATACTGCATATTATAACTGCTGAAAGAGGAAATCAATAATTCTAGTCAATTTCTATGAAACTATTATTATTACTATTATTAATTATTATTATTATTAAAAAAAAAAAACTCAGCAAATCCAACCCTTTCGAAGCGAATAGATCAAAAAGTATTGTAGCGAAAAATACACTCAACTTATTCAAGTCATTAATCACAAAGAAATTTAGTGTTTATTTATTATTCTGCCTAACCATGCAATCAACAAAATACAGTTGCCGTCAAAACAGTGAAATACGTCCCCCTACCCTGCGGAATACAGATTCCGCACCCGCTGTTATCGAAACCGATTCTGTTGAGCACAATCCTAATTGTTTTTGCGTCTTTATAATATTTTTTTTTGTTTTTTAAAAGTAGGAAAAGCCAAAGAAGATTTATTTATTTTTTTATATCGTAAATTATTCCGGGACGACCGAAAAATCAGGACAAACGTATCTTTCCACAGGACATGTTTGCGTACCCTCCAATAGTAATAATTGAAAAAAAAAGTGAAGAAGATTGAATCAAATGCCTTACCAAATAGAAATAAACCAAAAAGTACACCTCCACTTCCCCTGAAATCCACTGTTCGATGAAGTACAAACAAATCTAGGTCAATGTGCTTTTCGTAGAACATTTTTGTCATGAAAAAAAAAACACTGCCAGTAACACACTAACGAAAGCGAAAATAAAACGAAAAATAAACGCATTCATTTTCCTGACGATAACGTGACACTGTGGGAAATCGTTGTTTATCTCACCTAGAAGAGATACCGACCGAAAAAAGTAATCTATTAGGATGTATTTATAATAAATTATTGTATGCGAACAAGTATATGCGAAAAGAGGAAAAAAAAATCATCGAAAAGAAAAAAAACATTAATAAAAACCAAAACCATTGAAAATCAACTAACTTCGCGTACATTATCAGTCCCATTATTGATGACAGCTCCCCAGAACCTCCACCTGCTCTCGTCGCCTCAATACATCCGGTTATCCTACATTGCGTCAAGACACGTGGGTCTTACATCCGTTCTTCGTTATCCACCTCAGTGCTGCTACGGGATGGATGGGACGGGATGGCACTGACGGAGAACGAACGACGCGCGTCTGGACGAGTGGGTAGAGTATGGAGTCGCTGTCTGGCAAAGGGTTCGCACCGTCGTCGCAGTCGTCGTTGTCGATCGACCGTGTTCTTCACACAAGACACATATTGCAGTCGCAGTTCGAGCATTTCCGTCTTCTGCGCCGAGTTGCATTAGTCATCAACCGTGGTCGTAGCCGCCGTCGTTCTTCGGGGTCGTCCAGCCAGTAGAGACGAGAAGTGTGTGGATCTCGCCGACGCACACCTTCCTTTTCCTTGACTCGTTTCGACATTCTTTTTTTTTCGGTTTCTCATTATCATCACTGGTTTGTGCTCTGCTTGTAGCCGATTGTTCCTTTTATCATCATCTGTTTTTACCTTTTTTTATTCCAGTGTTTGCACTAAGTACACTCGAACCAGCTGTGGTGATAATTCATTTGTTTAACTTTCCCACGTCCTGACTGACACAAAACAAGTGGAATCGAAGCTGTCTATGGAGGAGAAAAACAGTCAGCCGGTTATTTAAGGGTAACAAATTAGCATTAATTTAGAACAATGGGTGGTGTTGTGAAATGTTCAATCAGATGACTCTTCCGAGCTGCGGTTCATTTTGAGTCACGTGAAGACCAAATCTAAAAGAAAGTTATGAGGGAAACAAACGATTTGCAATTGTCGTCTTTTTTTTCCAACATAACGGTGACATCTATCCGATGTGTTCCTATTAATTTCGTGTTTTAAATGTATTTCTAACATTATTCTGTCAAGTTTCCAATTGCACATCTCTTTGAAATCCTGAAGGGTCGAGTTTTTTTTACTGTAGTTTAGTTGTAAGTAGAGTTCTTGCTGCACACTTAGAAACCGAAATCCGCATAGCCGACCTCTCGGTTTCGATCTCGGCTTTTTGATGTTAACCGATAATCTCGGTTTGGGTCAAACTGAAAACTTATATAGTTAACTGGAAATCTCCGCATGAGCAAACTGATATATCGGTTAAAATTCGAAATAAACAGAAATGAGGTTAACCGAGATTTCGGTTAAATTGTGTGTAAATATTCGAAATTTTGAATTAGATTTATATCGATGTATTGAATATATCATGCCTATAGGCAATACCCCCAAAAGGTGTTTTCGGCCAAACCCGCCTGGCCCAGAAGACGGGGAGGACCACCAGGCTGGAGGGGCGGGCCGGGAAACCCAAAATTGGAAAGGGGTGGGGGGCACCGGAGGGGGGGGAGAAGCAGTCATGAACCGGGTGAATCGGCGTAGAATTGTTGACGAGGTTTTATCAATGTACTAGCTGAACCCGGTGCGAGCGCTGCTACGCTTGCAACTAAATGAAGGAAAATTTAATGTAACTGGCACGTTTATGGTTGTTTTTTGGAATGAGTATTTTTCTTGACTAAGCAGGTGTTCAAACTTTTATCATAACACGCTTCTTACCCAAGAAATACACGTTTTGTGTTTTAGTAACCTGGATAATTCTCATGTTTGGTAGAAATTTGTGTTTCCTTGGTATGGGAGCCCTCCGTTCCAGGGGAAGGTGGTTTCTCAAACCACCATACAATCATTGCCTTCAAAACCCACCCCCCACATGCCAAATTTGATTCGATTTGCTTGATTAGTTCTCGAGTTATGAAAAAAATTGTGTCTCATTTGTATGAGACCCCCCTTTCCTGAAAGAGAAGGGGTCTCAAACAATCATAAGAACCTTCCCCAGCCCCAAAAACCCCTGCATACAAATTTTCACGCTGGTCGGTTCCGAACTTTCCGAGTCTATATGGGTCAGACAGACAGACAGAAATTGATTTTTATATATATAGAAATCTAGCCTCCAAAAACCCCCATATGCTAAATGTGGTTTCATTTAATTGATTACTTCTCGAGCTATGCAGAAATTTGCGTTTAATTTGTACGGGAGCCCCTCCTTACCTTCAAAAGAGGGAGGGGCCTTGAACTGCCATAGAAACATTGCTTGCCTCCAAAAACCTGAACATGCCAAATTTGGTTTCGTTTGCTTCATTGGCTCTCGAGTTATAATAAAAATTGTGGTTCATTTGTATGGGAGTCTCCCCTTCCAGAAGGCGGAGGGGTCCACCACCATATAAATATTTCTCTTCTTCAAAAACCTCCACCTGCCAAACTTGGTTTCATATAAATTATTGATTCTTGAGTTATACAGAAATTTGTTTTTCATTTGTATGGGAGTCCCCTTTACAGAAAGAAGAGGGGTTTTAAGTCGCCTTAGAAACATTTATTTCCTTCCAAAACCGTCACATGCCAAATTTGGTTCCATTTGCTTGATTTGTTCTCGAGTTATGCAGAAATTCGTGTTTCATTTGTATGGGAGCCCCTCCCCCTACCAGAGAGAGGAGGGGTCTCAAACTACAGAAGAAACATTAATTGTCTTCAAAATCCACACATGCCAAATTTGGTTCCATTTGCTTCATGAGTTCTCGAGTTATGCAGAAATTTCAGTTTCATTTGTATGAGAGCCCCCTTTTAGGGAGGGGAGACTTCTCGAACCACCATAGAAACATTTCTTGCTTCTAGAAAGCTCTACATGTAAAATTTTGTTCCATTTACTTGATTAGTTCTTGAGTTATGCAAAAACCCCCGCCCACCATTTTCTATCATTTTTCTTTTTTTTTCCCCCCCCCCCCCACGGAGCCCTCCACCCCCCCCCCCCCCCCCCCCCCCCCCCCAAAAAACCCCCCCCCCCCCCCCCCCCACCCACCCACCCAAAAAAATTTTTATATATACAATAGAAGATAGAAGATAGAAGATAGATAATGTATACGGTAATCTCAATTTACGCTATTGTATGTATGTATGTAGGAAGCCACCATCCTAGCGTGGGCCTTGCCCTGCATGCGGTTCCACTTAACAGAAAGATCATGCTTTGTTACCGTTCTAAATTCAACATATCGCTGTATGAAGGGCCAAAAAGGGTTGGGCAGGCCCGTAAGCAGACACACTTACGCGAAACCTGCGGGAATAAGAGAATCTCCTTCCAGCAATATAATCCTATAAAACGAATAACAAAATACGCAATTCAGTTAAGCTTTCCACTAGATGGTTTGTTTAAGAAAGGCGCGTCAAATTCATTACAACTGTTGGAGTGGAATGTACCAATCATAAATGATAGACACATCCCCTCCTAGACTCCGGTTGGCCGTCCACTCCATTGTCCAATTGCAACTTCAATGATGCCCTGATGCACCCTCCCATCCCAGTTATGTTTTAAATCAATAAGGTATTAGGTTTTTACAATATATATCAAATATAGAATATAATAAAGAAAAAAGTATATATATAGAGTGCGTATGAGTATATATAAAGGGCGATGACGGTCAAAATTTGGTCAATATCAACTTGACGTATTTCTTTCAATTTTGCATTTAAAAAACCAGAACCCCCCTCTTTTTGAAGGTGTGTGTGTGTAGAATGTTGCTCCTATTTTGATTTTGGAATTCACTCTTCAGTTGTCAAAATGCCGTCCAAGCAAGAAGAGCAGCGTATCAAAATTTTGCTCGCGCATCGCGAAAATCCGAGCTACTCGCACGCAAAGTTGGCAAAATCGCTAAAAGTTGCCAAATCAACCGTTACAAATGTAATTAAAGTGTTTGGGGAACGTTTGTCGACAGCCAGGAAGTCTGGATCGGGGGGAAATCGAAAACCGGAAGCCGCTGAGACGACAAAGAGAGTTGCCGGTAGTTTCAAGCGAAACCCTAACCTATCTCTCCGAGATGCCGCAAATAAGCTGGGTGTATCGTCTACAACCGTGCATCGAGCCAAAAAACGAGCCGGACTATCGACTTACAAGAAGGTAGTGACTCCAAATCGCGATGATAAACAAAATACGACGGCCAAAGCGCGATCCCGGAGGCTGTACACGACGATGCTGACGAAGTTTGACTGCGTGGTAATGGACGACGAAACCTACGTCAAAGCCGACTACAAGCAGCTTCCGGGACAGGAGTTTTATACGGCAAAAGGAAGGGGAAAGGTAGCAGATATTTTCAAGCACACGAAACTGTCAAAGTTCGCAAAGAAATATCTGGTTTGGCAAGCCATCTGTACCTGTGGCTTGAAAAGCAGCATTTTCATAGCTTCCGGGACTGTCAACCAAGAAATTTACGTGAAAGAGTGTTTGAATAAACGTCTGCTGCCTTTCCTGAAGAAACACGGTTGTTCCGTACTGTTTTGGCCGGATTTGGCATCTTGCCATTACGGTAAAAAGGCCATGGAGTGGTACGCCGCCAACAACGTGCAGGTGGTTCCCAAGGACAAGAACCCTCCCAACACGCCAGAGCTCCGCCCAATTGAGAAATACTGGGCTATTGTCAAGCGGAACCTAAAGAAGACCAAAAAAACTGCTAAGGACGAGCAGCAGTTCAAGGCAAACTGGCTTTCTGCGGCGAAGAAGGTGGACAAGGTGGCTGTACAAAATCTGATGGCAGGGGTCAAGCGTAAGGCCTGGCAATTCGGATTTGGAAAAGCGGAAGCCTAACTGAATATTTTTCCTGAATTTTATACTAATTGAACTTGAAAAAGAAATTTAATTTGATTTTTTAAATAAACGATTTCACCGATTTACACGCGTTTTCCCTTGACCAAATTTTGACCGTATCACCCTTTAGTGTACGGAAAATTGGGTAGCCTGGACTGGATAATGTTTTCGAATTGTACACCTTGCATGTCAAAATTTCCTAAATGATTTTTATTTAAATTACATGTTTGCATACTGCTGGCCTACTGCACTTGTAGAAAAACCTGCAGAAAAACCTGAAAATTTAGACAATGTATCGTAACCATGAGAAAAAAAATGAATTAAAAATTATTTTACATAACTTAGTAGTTCCATGGATGACCTGAAATAATTTGTATATAATAGTATAACTTAAATTTCGGCATCTTGTTCCGTTTCCTTGCATCGCAATAATCATTTGTAGAGGATCTCATAGGTACTACAGTGATTTTAAATAATCAAATTAATTTAAATGTAATAATATACTTTCATATCATAACAATGACGTAACAAAATGATAACATGAGCACGATAATAATAGAATCGATAATAGAATGTATATCTGTGACTAAACTGTTCATCCTCTCGTCGATAGACTTCACCTTTTTCAGCTAGCATTAATGTCAAGTAAGATTAATATTTGTATCCAAAATAATAATAAAAGAATATAATTTATTAATGTACAAAAAATATCTGACATCCAACGATCTAAGAACATCTAATGTGAACGTTATGCTGAAATAATGAAAAACAAATTGAGCCGTTAATGCTTGTAATGTTACTCCATGCTCATAAGATAAGTGATTTTAGAACGAAAAGATGATCCCAAAGCGTAGTGAATTTATAAATTTAATGTAGATGATCGCACCCCCTCACTTCGCTATTGTCAGATTGACAACATTGCCCAGGCTACGCCAACCAGCGTCTCCATGTTTCAGCTGGCAGTCTTGTGATCATATGACTCGTGGAGGCGTGAGGTAGGAACTTGTGAGGACCAAAGGTCTGTCGTATCCTTCTTTAATGCTGTCAACTCACCATTTGAAGCCCTACGGTAATCTCAATTTACGCTATTATGACTATAACATATACTCTTTCGAGAGAAACTGGGACTACGCCAAAAAGGAGTATATTACTTTTACTCTCTTTTGCGTCAACCGAATATACGTCAAAATGTGCATACTTTTTACTCCTAGCAAAAAAGTAAAACATGCTTAATTTTTACTCCTTTTGAAAAGTAAAAGATGCATACTTTTTACTCCTTTTCAAACATAAAAGATATATACTATTTACGCATTTCGGAATATCAATTTTGCTCGAGTATTGCTGAAAACGGCTCAATTCCGTAATTTAAATTCGAAAGAGAAATAGACATCAATAAATTACACAGCCATGTTTATTATTTGGAAGAAAAAAATAACAAAAACCTGTCAAGGTTTTGCGCAGAAATTGACTCACGCATATTGTTACAGAGTTATTAACAAACGTTCTGGAACTAATTTTTTTTAACCTTATTGCAGCTGCTGGATAGTCGAGAAGAAAATGGATATAGTTTTTGGCTCAGGAACTACCAGTACATCGATCTCTAGCTGGGTGCCAAGCTTAATGATTCGGCCCTAATAATGTATCCTTAATAACTGCATCCGGCCACAGGGCATGGGAGACCTGTTTTGTTTCATACAGAATAAAATATTTGTAATTACTGACAATAGCAAATATTTTTATTACCTGTCAATTTCGTGAATGCGTCTTTATCCAACGTATTAAATAATTGCTCCATTTTCTATACTGCGACAACCTAAAACAGTTCCGGAAATTAAACTGCTTAACAAATAAATGCTTATTTGAAAATGGCGTCACCATCAAGTCACGAGCAGAGTTAATTTTCTTTTCTCAGCGGTGCCTACTTTTTACGCATTTTTTTGTCGCCGTTAACATTCTTGAAAAGGCGTAAAAAGTACTCTTCATTCGTGTATAAACACTTGTCACTTTTTGACGTATCAAGTATATAATCTTTAAAATGTGCAAAATAAAGTCAAAATGAGTTTTCCAGATTTACCGTGTAGTGCCAATAAATGTATGTTTTTTCCCCCCCCCCCACAAACAACAAACAACTCCCCCCCCCCCCCGAAAAAAAAAAGGCCGCAGGGCGGTGGCCAAAAAAAAAGCCGCCCCCCCCCACACAACCCCCCACCCCAGATATCCCGACAAAAGACACCCCGGGGCCCTTTAGAAGTGGGGTGAACGTGTGTGCGCGCCTCTTTGTTTCCCGGAAAGCGGTTAAAAAAAAAATTAACCCCAATTTTATTTTTTAAAGTATCCCGAAATTTGGCCTTTTTTTTTTTTTTGCCAAGTAATCAGTTAAAAATGAAAATGCCGAGTGCATTCAGCTAAATGTTTAACCGAGCCCGTGAATAATTTTTAAGTGTGTGAATCGATCCCAATGCAGGCATAATTTAATCTAAAAACCCAAATCCACGGATGGTGAGACTGAACCCTTCTCACATTTCACCGGAATTACGAGCTCAAAAACGGAAAATATGGTACTGGATACTTTTTTTTCATCAGTTATTGAAGGAAGTTCTAGAAATATTTGTTATTCCATATATTCAGTTAATGAAATGAACTATTAGACAATCCTGAACATAGGGTGTCGCACATGCATACCATCAACATGATTTGATGAAATAGATATAATTCTCTATAAATCGAAATGCATCAGTTTGAGAGCAAATGCGTAGCAGCTGCTGAATTTAGCAACAGAAAAATTTGCGTTCCTTCAACTCAAATGTCACATCGATGCAACTGACGTAATTAGTGTGTTGCAATATTGAAGTACTTAATCGGAAATCTTTCGCTGTGAATTGACTGCTGCTGCAGCTGCTGCTGTGAAATTTGCTGCGCTCGATTCAAGTGAGACACCCCTTGACCTTGAACGTATTGTTCGTCGATATGATGAAAATATTGGCAGTAATAGTGATCAGCAACCTGTTAATGCAAGGGCTAGAAAGGGGAAAGTTAAATGAATATTAGAAATTTCATATATTCTGTCTATAGAATAAACTATCAGACAATCCTAACCGTCAATTTTGATTATCGATATGGATTCAAGTTGCTAAATAAGTAAATGTTCGTTGAAAATTGTGCAGTTATAGTGAATGGATACTTTGTGTAATTTTTGAATATAATCGTTGCTGTTCAAAACCGGACAAGACCACTCCCGCAAATCGATCCTACTCTAATTCTATAGAGTCTATAGTGTCGCATCTAGTGCGCTGAATGGTGCATCTGATGTGCCATACAACGCACCAGATGCGACACTATTGAATGCAAGTGGCATCGATTGGTGCGAGTGGTCGTGTCCGGTTTTGAACTGCAAGGAGTATATTTTCATCTCACAATGTATGTGCTCTCAGGTATTGTATTGGTCATGTCTTCATGAGGAATTATCCAATCATGATGAAATGTTTACAGGTTTTTCAAGGACAATATAGCATTGAGTTGACATCAACAGAAATAGAAAAAAGCTCAGTATGTAATCAGAGACTGAACTGTTTGGTTACTATAATAATACGCCGTAAAATACTATTTCGTTCATATCACACACACACACACACACACACACACACACACACACACACACACACACACACACACACACACACACACACACACACACACACACACACACACACACACACACACACACACACACACACACACACACAGCCATGTGCCTCCGAAGAATATGCCTCCGTATAAGACGGAGGATGCAAACAGCGCGGTCCGACGCCGAAAGAATCGACCGTAGAGGGGCGCTAGTCGCCGCGAAAGCCGCGCTAAAGAGGGAGATAAAGGCCAGCAAGCGAGCTTGCTTTGAGGACCTGTGTCAGAAGACCATCACGAACCCGTGGGGTGATGCCTATCGGGTTAGTAATGGCCTAAATCAGAGGGGCGGCGGCTCCAGCCGAGCCAGCACCAGAGCTTCTGCAGGTGATCGTTGGGGGACTCTTTCCGAACCACGACTCGAGAATATCTTGTATTTTCATTATTTTTTTAACAAATTTTAAAGTGCATTCGAACTTATTGAACACCCTGTAAGCAGCTCGGATATTACTTCGTAAATAATAAAGCAACCATAGATGATGCTGAGGACAGTGGAAATGACAATCTTTTGTAACGCATGGTATAGGAGTTTATTCAAGTATGAGGAGAAATGGGTGAAATGGGTCAACTCTAAATGGGACTGTCACCATTTGATTCTTCGGACATTTTTACAGAAGTACAGTGTAAGTTATAGTAATATTACTGGCGCCAATCTTAAAAACCACATGGTGCATGAGTTTCTTCAAATATGAGAGGAAATCGGTTAAAAAGCACCACTGTCTGGCATCTGATCAAAATAAAATTTTTTCCATTCAATTCTCTAGCAACAAGTTAAATTTTTTGGTAATAATTCTAGTTTGCATCCAAAATGAGGGAGGAAACTGGCAAAACGGGACACTTACTGTGGTCAACCCTAAATGGGACCAACATCACTCGATTCCCCGCATTTTTTGCCATAAGACAAGCTAATGCTTACGATGATACCCCGTTTGGCATAAAGACGTTTGGCCGAATGGACGTTTGGCTGAATGTACGTTTGGCCGAATGTTTGTTTAGCCGAATGGACGTTTGTATAGGGTTATTTCATCTCTCGTAGTTTGCATCTGTGCTGGACATCATCTTCTCGTCGTCGTGATATTCCATTTTCTGTTGGTTAAACCTGTTGCAGTGTAGCGACGGACAGGGCTGTTTCAAACGCTTGTTTTTTTACAGAATTTCCACATCAGTTTCAAGATCTTCAACATCATTAGGATGGATACAGCAATCATGATGAAGAGCAGCTTCCATTCGTGCTGCTCGTGGTAGCCCGTATGGATTTCTTGGTTCTCTATTACAGTGACCTGTTGGTCACCGATCTGCTTTAGAGTCGGTGGTTCCCATTGTCGGATTAATTCTTCCACTTGTAAGACTTGAGTGACTGTGAAATCAAGTAATGCACGCGTTGTTATATAGCCTAATGTCAGTTGGCTTTTTTCATCATATTGTATCTATCAGCGCAATTTCTTTTAAGAACTCCAGCACTTTTTTTGCTCGAGAGTTGTCGTCAGCTAAAGCTTCCTTCAAGTTGGGCCGGAGTCATTTTTTCCGTTACGTCGTCGTACCCGGCACAGTTTGCGATGATGTGTTTGACTGTGAGAGTTTGTTTACATGTTCTGCAATTGGGTGATTCAGTTTTATTAAGTAAGTTTGCATGTGTGAACTGTTGACGTAGTGTTAGAGCTCAGAATTTAGAATTTTCTTGAAATGAATAGTCCACTAGAGCAACTCTCAAAAATATATCGGGAAAATCAATATTCGACAGATATTCTCTTCACAGTTCAAGATGTTTGGAGTCCAGCCTGCAAGTGGCCGAAATATATCAAGAATATTATCGTATCCCGGACCTTTTGTTATGCGGAGAGAATCAAGCTAACAACCTTTTTTTGGGTCAACGGATCTCGACTTTTTGGTGCGCATCAAAGGACCTTTTTTCAGTCGATATGAACCAGAGTTGAATTCTCTTTCAGTTTACTATGCGCGAGGTGAAATGCAGAAAAAAATATTTCTCGTTTTGTCTAATGCATGGCAGGTATGAGTTGTTAGATGGATCTGATCGTGATATTAAAATAAAATAGGTCAATGTATATTTATGTGTATTCTTCATTCAAATTGTGAAATTCTCATATACTTGTCTCATTTGTTTTGCTTTAGTTTGATCATATTATCTCTCACCATGTTTTGATAATCGTCAGTCATTTTTAGGCTAGATTTTTCTGATAAAGTTTATTGTAACTATCGTTCAAAAGGACGAATAACTCATTTGAGAAAAGTCGAAATTTAAATCAGATTCTACTATGAAATGCCATGCAAAGTAATTTTTGGGTTCGAAGCCATTTAGCCAAATATCTTTTAATCATTTGATTCCAAACAACGTCTCAAAAGTAAAATAAGAAAAATGCAATTTTATTAAAGCCCAAAATTATCAAAGATTAGTTTCTCACATAATTCACCAGTCGGTTTAAAATTTCTCGAATTGAAATGCATGAAATCATGAGAATTACATTTGTTTGATCAGTGAAACTCCAAAGAACTGCTCATGTTTTAAAGAAGGAAAAATCTCACATAAGAGTTTTACACCGGGCAAGCGCTTGAATCATAAGTTAGCTTTTTGTTACAGGAATATGCTTCGTCAAATACGCAGTGCTTTATTTCGTTGATCAGTAAAACTCCAAAGAACTGCTCATGTTTGAAAGAAGGAACAATCTCACAAAGAGTAATAGACCGGGCAAGCGCTTGATTCAGAAGTTTGCTTTCAAATACAGGAATATGTATAGTCATAGAAGGCCCATGTGCAAAGAATCAAAAGAAGGTATCGTTCGGAGGAACTGCATATTTCCACAGAGAACAGACGTTCATCTTCGGTCTGCTACTTGTGTAAAACTTTAAACCGACATTTCAAATGTATGTCGTTATCCCGCGCTGCAGTTGTCGATAACTGTCATGTAAATGTTAATAAATAAAAAGCCTAGCACATAACCTGAAAAGTTTTGTTTGTTTTTCTCTGCACTTGCTTCTTATACCGGCTGCCCAGATTAACTTTTACACACGTTTTTCAAGAAAAGGTATATGGACATCAATGTCTGTTCTCTGTGATATTTCTTCGAGATTATAAAAAATAATGTCTAGTTGTTTAACATAATACATATTTCCACCTAAAATCAGGAGCCAACGATTTTATCAGAACATATACATACTTCTTCTACATATCATTTTTTGAACATAAATGTTTCGTTTTTTTAGTGAATTGATATAGTTGAAACTTAATTAGAATGCTTATTGCTGTAAATGCGCACACATATTGATAAACTCTAAGTGTAATAAGTCTAGAAAATAAACCCCAAAATTTTTTTTTCTAGTCCTCTATTTCCTTTTTTAGATCTAATGCATTATGGAACGTGTGAGCTGTTTAGTGGAATACCTGTAACTAGAGAATAAGAAGAATGATTAGTAATTTCCATTTAATTCCAACTATTTTTATTGCTTATCTTGACAGATACGCGTATTTCGTCTACAATGTGCAGACTTCTTCAGTGTCGTGTACTAATACTCGACTGAAAGAAAACCTTCGCCACCTGCCGTATTTATCTTATTTTCTAAAAACAAACACTTGTACCTACAGCTAACATTTCTTGTACCTAACCTATCCTGAGTCCGAAACAAATATTATGCTTGATATCTACCTCGCCTTTTCCTTATACCTAACCTGATTATTCCGTAGCAGCGGGTGTTCCACTGCGTCGGTTTTGATGTCGTTTAGGTATTAAGTTAAAGAGCCATGTGTACCCGTTACCTTGGTCTTTGTTTAGTAGATTTGGGTTTTTGTTTTTTGTGTTTTTAAGTTTTTGCGGGGTTATTTCGGGTGTAGGGTGGTGGCAAGGTTGTGGTGTCATTCGTCGTTATGTCGTGATTTTCCGTAAAGATGTGTTCTGCAACTGTCGTTTTGAAGTTACGTGAAATTCCTTTGTCAGTCTGTTTGACAGCCTTAGTCACCTCCGCTAAATGCTCTTTGAACCTTGTTGCCAAGGTTCTCTTTGTTTGACCTACATACATTTTGCTGCAGTGTTTGCACTTAATTTTGTATACCCCTGCTCTGCCGAATACATCTATTGAATCTTTGGTGGAGCCTAACGACGATGCCAATTGATTGTTCCTGCTAGAGAAAACTAAGTCCAAGCCAAATTCCCTAAGTTGAGTTTTTAGCTTTTGTGTAATATCTTTATCGAAGGGGACAGACACACGACACTGAAGAAGTCTGCACATTGTAGACGAAATACGCGTATCTGTCAAGATAAGCAATAAAGATAGTTGGAATTAAATGGAAATTACTAATCATTCTTCTTATTCTCTAGTTAAAGGTATTCCACTAAACAGCTCACACTCTCCATAATTCATCATGGCAACCCAGCCGTCAGAGCCCAACAAATTCATTGGATTGAAGAAAACCATCGCCGCACTTAGGAAGGACGTAGCATTTCTGAAGAAATGCCTAAAATATAAAGTAGTACCAATAAGTCATAGGATTAAGATTCGGACATCTACCCCTACCAAGATCGTCAGGAAAATGGAAGCGGAATTCATCAAGGACAGCATCAAACGACTATTTAACAAATTGGACCGTAAGACTTTGGAGTGCTATTCTCTGCACCTGAAGTTAGCCAAGGAGTATTCGATAAAATTCCAGGAGTTCTTATCCCGAGCCAAGGTGGCAGAGGAATGCGAATCGAATAGGAAACGAACGGTCCTAGATAGGAAACTCAACAAGCTACGAATAGGATCCCAACAGACACGGACCACACATCACACCAAGGAACAAGCCACACCTACACCCACCATCACCACGACACCGATGGTCCACGCCATTAAGGGACTGGTTGTCAACCGATCGACGACCGCATTCACGGAAGAACAACTGACTCTCCTCAACAAAGGATTAGGATACGCGGTTACAACCAAGCCCGACGTGGAGCAGATCATCATCGACGTGGAGACAGCGATTACACACACACTCCCAACATCTTTACAAAACACAGCTAGGACTATCACTTCAAACATTATTAAGGACGGACAAAAACAAAGACACAACAACGCAAAGGAAATTCGTATCGCCAAGGAACTGAAGTCTAACTAAACCTGTTTTTTACCTAAAAGCAGACAAAGGCAACAAAGTCGTCATCATGGATAAGGAGGACTACGACATGCAGATGGCTTTAAAAATCAACAATGGACCTTACAGGCAGCTTCGAGTAGACCCCCTACCAAACATGGTGAAACACGTGGATAAAACACTAAAGGAGTGTAAAGCAGTACTAGGGGATGCAGCAGTCCGTCTTCACGAACCAAACCCCATCCTTCCCCGAATTAAAGGCCTCCCAAAAGTCCACAAACCCGGAAACGAAATGAGGGAGATTGTTTCATCTGTAGGATCTCCAGCCCATAAGCTAGCAAAATGGCTAGTGAAAGAATTTCAAGGTATCTCCGAGCAATTCCCAACAAGCTCAGTTCGTAACTCTCGGGAATTCGTACAACATCTTCTTTCATCAGGTCATATAAATGTAAATGAAGTAATGGTATCTTTCGACGTCACCGGCCTTTTCCCTAGCGTACCAATCAAGGACGCGATTAACCTTCTAAAAGACTGGCTTTTAAAACAAGGAGATGATACAGCATGGAAGCAAAAGGTGCGAATGTACCTTAAGCTCACCCGACTTTGCATGGAAGAGAACTACTTCACTTTCAGAGGTTCTTTCTATAAACAACTAAAAGGAGCCCCCATGGGAAACCCTCTATCCCCATTCCTCTGTGAACTGTTTATGGCAAATCTAGAAACCATTCTTAAAACGGAAGGATTACTTCCAACTCGCTGGTGGAGATACGTCGACGACATCTTCGCCGTAGTTAAACAAGATGATCTCCCCTTAATTCTTCAAGCAATCAACAATCTCCATAAAGACATCAAGTTCACTTATGAAATAGAAAAGGATGGAAAACTTGCATTCCTCGACCTTCTGGTAGTGAGAGAATCATTGTCATCATCGTCTTTAGAGTTTGAAATTTTCAGAAAACCCACAAACACCCAAAAAGTCATCCCGTACACTTCAAACCTCTCTTTTCAACATAAAATGGCCACATTCCACCACATGATCCACCGAATGATGACCCTTCCCCTCAATAAAACCGGAAAAGCCAAAGAATTAACATATATCTTCGAAATTGCTAGACTCAATGGTTACCAAAAAAGGGCAATTCAAGCTATCATCAAAAAAAAAGGAAAAACTTCTTCATAGGAAATCACAAACAACCCTTTCCGATTCACCTGAACCCCTGAAACGTGTGTCTGTCCCCTTCGATAAAGATATTACACAAAAGCTAAAAACTCAACTTAGGGAATTTGGCTTGGACTTAGTTTTCTCTAGCAGGAACAATCAATTGGCATCGTCGTTAGGCTCCACCAAAGATTCAATAGATGTATTCGGCAGAGCAGGGGTATACAAAATTAAGTGTAAACACTGCAGCAAAATGTATGTAGGTCAAACAAAGAGAACCTTGGCAACAAGGTTCAAAGAGCATTTAGCGGAGGTGACTAAGGCTGTCAAACAGACTGACAAAGGAATTTCACATAACTTCAAATCGACAGTTGCAGAACACATCTTTACGGAAAATCACGACATAACGACGAATGACATCACAATCTTACGGACTACCTCTACACCCTGGACATTAGACGTCGCAAAAAGCTTAGAAATCAACAAACAACAAAACACAAATCTACTAAACAAAGTAGACGAAATACGCGTATCTGTCAAGATAAGCAATAAAGATAGTTGGAATTAAATGGAAATTACTAATCATTCTTCTTATTCTCTAGTTAGATCTAATGCGTTTGAAAATACTTTTTTAGATTCTTTTTTCCTTTTCTCTGCAATTCATTAATGCTAATAAACAATTTTCTGCCAAACGTCCATTCGGCCAAACATTTATTTCGGCCAAACATCCATTCGGCCAAACGTCCATTCGGCCAAACATCCATATGCCAAAGATCCATATGCCAAATGTCCCACCCCCATTGTTTATCACTCATACTCTGCGTCGTCCAAATCAATGGGAATTTGGATCCGTTTTTGCCCACTGTGCGATGGGTGGCTTTGTTCAGCTACCTTACTACTAGGGCGGTCCATTTGTAGGTGGTGTTCACTCTTTCCAAGGAATCTTGCAAGATAACCGTCCGAAGGTTTGTCGCTCGCCGTGGTGCTCACTTGGAAATACTTTCCAAAGACCAAGGAACAAACTTTCAAGGAGCCCGGAAAGAGCTGAAGAAGCAAACTCAACAAATGAATACCGAGCTGTTTTCAACGTTCACGAATGCAGTAACAAGTAAATGGACTGTCGGCTATGGAGCTTTCAAAGACTGCAGATAAAGAAACTCTACTATGTTGACAGAAGTAGAGGTAATACGCCCCCGCTCACGTATCTACCACCGGCATCGTAAAGCTAAGGTGATTGAGCCTCCCTTATCAACGAACTACATAAGAAAAAGTTGTAAAAAAAAACAAAAGCAGTAAATCAACAACCCATAGATCCATTTGGCAAACATATTCATCTCATTTTAATCCGTCATTTGATAATTTTCGGCACGATCATAATCATTTGTCATAATCAGATTTTTACTAACACGGTAATCTGAAATCTTTATCCTAACACTTGAGTTATTCCGAAAAACATTCAAATTTGTATTTGCTCGTTGTGTTACTACTGTTAATAATTATCAATAAAGTGATTTGAAAAGGGCCAACAATATATATCTATTTCCTAACATTGGTGAGTTGAGAACGAATATCGCCGCTGTGAATTTCTTGTGAAAATGTGCATTACACTCTATCGACACACGTTAAACTCATAATCATACTGCAATGTTATATTGAATGAACCTATAACTTACAAACAGGATCGCATGATAATTGGCACCGCCACGATAATGAACAAGGTAGCATTGCTGACTCTGATGCCAGAAGTCGGTGCCGAATTTTCCGTCAGTGTACGGCCATGTACGTCGGTGTCGGTATCCTAGGAAACGATGCCACAATAATTGGATCCAGTAACGATCGAAAATTGGACATAATTACCGGGACCTCGACTCGAAAATTGGTCCCGGGCAAGTGCAGTTGATAAATATTTTAGGCCGCCACCGTGACAGTGTTGTTTCGTTTTCTTCCTCCACTGTTCCGGCTGCCTCCTGTAGCACGTGTTGTACCGAAAGCTGGTATCGTTAATATGTTTATGGTGTATATTCAAGGCCCGCACAGCTTCTACAGGGACACGTGCGTTTAATGTCCTTTAATTTATTATTTATGGTGTCCCGGAACGGTGGAAGACAGTCGAAGAATGTTTTACCACAACAGACTGGAACCATTCTCGTTCATTTCCTATAAACACACATACTTCGAGGAAAACCTCAAAACACATATACATCAGAGGCCTCAAGGATGAAAGCAAAACACCGACAGCGAAGCCTGCTGAAGAAGTGAGAAAAACGGAAACATCTGTTCCATTCTACGTTCCATCAAAAGAATATAAAAATCGAAAGATATCGAGAAATTTTTCAGGACCAACCGAACAGGAAAAAAAGTAAATTGTCCAGAAGAATTTCGAATTGGGTCTAATTTTATACGGATGACCTTAGAGGGTAAGAAGGTTTGAGTAAATGAATGAAAAAAATATTGCTTTGCCCAGTCGATCTGCTTTTGAATAAATCAATAACCAATTAAAAATATCCATAACTGTCAACATCTCCGAAATCGATTTGTCAAACGTCTTTTGCACTTCCTTCCTCTAAGATCATTATTGTTGTTTGTTTCTTAAATTGGTTCTAATTAACTAGATCTACCAGACATTGAAAATAAACATCTCTGTCACCACAATCGATTTATCACCGACAAAGACGGCTCATCGAAACAGCTTTGTCTCCTACACAAATCTATCTCCTTTGAGCAGAGTGTTCTCAGTGAACCTAGAGATACACACAAATATTATTGTCGCCGCGCACTCTTTCTATAATTAGAGAGATTTTCTTTTCACGGTAATGCCGGCTAAGGTCACGACATGGCAGAACATGACTTTTCCTGCAGTAAGCAATACCAGGGTGAACTGTGTTTGCCTGGAGGGTTAGAGGAAAGTAATCGGAAACCGCATGCATGTTCAAATGTTCTGTCTTTCTATGATTCCAGCGCAGTGCAGCGTAGAGGTCTGATGAACCGTAAAACGCACAATACGTGCCGCACTTATTGCTAGTGTATCATCTTCCGCACATGGCAGAAAGGTGGACAGGAAATGAGTCTCATCGGAAAAAAAATGCATATTGCACCGTGCATCCGGACAGTGTTGGCAAGCCGTATTAGTTTTGGAAATTATCAACTAGTTATGTATATAGAATAAACATGGCTGAAAACTCCTCCTGTTAGCAAACCCTCTTCTCTTTGGCATTGCAAGCAGGGATGGTTTTATTTATTCATTGATTTCTACAATCATTTGCATATAACTTTGTCCATCAGCTGAATTTTGTAAGATACAAACTAAAGCCTGTCCACGTTAAATTTAAAACACTAAGAAAGTGTCAGCAAAAAACATCTACACAGAAAACAAATCTGACTTTTTATTGTGATGTGAATATCAGAGCATCTAGAATTGTATTTCCGTCAACACTCAGCAGTAACTTGCCTGAAATAAAGGGTGTTTCTATCAAAATTTGGTTGAATTAAACTTGACGCATTTCCTTTCATCGTGCATTAAAAAATGTTGCACACCCCTCATTTTGAAGACGTGTGCGTGTAGCATCATGCCTCTATTTTGATTTTGAGATTGGCACTTCAGTTATCAAAATGTCGTCGAAGGAAATGAAGCAACGCATCAAAATTTTGGCGAAAATCCAAACTACTCTCACGCCAAGTTGACGAAATTGTTGAATGTGGCTAAATCAACTGTTACCAACGTATTAATGTTCAGTGAACGTTTGTCGACAGCCAGGAAAGCTGGATCGGGGGGAAATCGAAAGCCGGAGGCCACAGCGACGACAAAAAGAGTTGCCCGCTGTTTCGACCGGAACCCCAACCTCTCCGTCCGAGTGGTGACTCCAAATCGCGACGATAAACAAAACACGTCGGCCAAAGCATGATCGCGAAAGTTGTACACCACGATGCTGACGAAGTTTGATTGCGTGGTACAGGACAATGAAACTTACGTCAAGGCTGACTTTAAACAGCTTCCTGGACAGGAATTTTATACGGCAACTGGACGGGGAAAGGTGGCAGATATTTTCAAGCACATTAAACTGTCAAAGTTCGCGAAGAAATATCAGGTGTGGCAGGCCATCTGTACCTGTGTCTTGAAGAGCAACGTTTACATTGCGACCGGAACCGTCAACCAGGAAATTTATCTGAGCGAGTGTCTACAAAAACGCCTACTGCTTTTCCTGAAGCGACACAATTGTTCCGTTCTATTTTGGCCGGGTTTGGCATCTTGCCATTACGGAAAAAGGCCATGGAGTGGTATGCTGCCAACAACGTTCAAGTGGTGCCCAAGGACAAGAACCCTCCCAACACGCCAGAGCTCCGCCCAATCGAACAATATTGGGCCATCGTCAAGCGGAACCACAAGAAGACTCAAAAAGCTGTTGTGAGCAAGAAACCGTTCTAAGAAAACTAGCGTTCTGCGGCGATAAAGTGGACAAGGAGACTATACAAAATCTTATGGCAGGTGTTAAACAAAAAACCCGGCAATTTGCATTCGGTAAAAATGAAGCTTAGCTGAATACTCCTGTATTCTGTATTTACTGAACTTGAAAAAAAAAAATTTGACTTATTAATAAAACCTTTTATCGACTCACACATATTAACCCCCCCCCCCCCCCCACGGGGGGGGAGGGGCGTACCACATAACAATAAAAAAAAACGACCCACCCCCCTTCCCCCGGCGGCAACCACCCCCAAACACTTTCTTCAGGCCCCCGGACGCCACCCCCCCCCCCCCCCCCAGAAAGGAAAGGTTCCCCCCCCCCCGGGAAAAACAAAAAAAAAATTATAAAATTTTTTTTGTTTTTGTCCATGGGACGTTTTTCATCAGTTTTCGACAGTCAAACTTTATTTACATGGATGAGTCATCACTCAAGCAGACGATTTCCATGTTCAATTCAAAATTATCATTCGCGTTGTCGGTAACTTTTTAACATTATTCAAAGTTCATGTGATATGAATAAAAACCGTTTTTCTGAGAATACTTAGTTTTAGTTCCTTGATTATCGAGATTTTCAGCCCTGGGCTGGTTCATCTCCCATCGTAGTCACTCAAATACTTTTGGGTATTTTCGTAACTTGTCCGGGGGTGAGATTCAAACTCATGACTTTGGCGTGAGAGGTATGGATGTTAATCACTACTGTACATACGTACAGTGGAGACATAGTTAATAGCCTTGTTGGTTATGTAGAACATCAAAATATGTATTCAAGGATAGTTTGGAGTACCGAAGGTATTTTAGATATCCTGTAAGATGCCTATTGCAGTATTATGGTGTCCCGTGGAGCTATTTCAATTCATTACTTCGGTGGAGACATCGTAAATAGCCTTGTTGATCAAGTAGAACATCCAGATCTATTGTCAAGGATAGTTTGGAGTACCGTAGATATTCTAGAAATACTGTAATATGTTATGAAATTTCGTGGAGCTTTCACAACTAACAAATAAGGATACATCGTAAATCTCCTTATTGATCATGTAGAACATCAAAATCTGAACTCTAGGATTGTTTAGAAGGTCTAGAACAACTTAGAAAAATCATTTGTTCGCAAAGTTTATCCTTTTAATGGTTTTTTGCACTTGTTCAAGCATGTCGGCCATAAATTATGTTGAAAAATGCTGTGGAAAGAATCCGAATTGAATTGGTTAAACTTTTTGTAAAAATTAAAATTAAGAATTCTAAATAGAATGATATTTAATACCTTTAAATTAACCCTTGTTCAAAAATAACAACGTTAACAAATCAAATTAACCCTTGTTCAAAAATATGTAACGTTTGAATTAAAAAAAATGGACTTTTTTTTTGGATGGTGATAAGAAAAAAGCTAAGACAGATAATTGCTTTTGATTAATTTCTCATGGAAGGTAATTATTTAAGCTTACTTACAAAAAAAATTCTACGCCCTTACGAGTGGCCTTCCGGCAGTTAACCGGAACATTCGCCATGGTGGACGAAAACATGCGTGTAGGCATGTTTTTGAGTTTTTTCGTCGTTTTATTTATCAATTCCTCCTCAGTTTTCGCGACAAAATTCTTGAAGTAGATCTTACGCTTCAGGTTGACCCAGAAATTCTCGATGGGACGCAGCTGGGTGACGTTGGGCGGGTTCAACGACTTGGGTACCACATCGATATTCAGCCGCTCCATCTCCTCCAACGATCGCTTCGAGTAGTGGGCCGGCGCCAGATCCGGCCAGAACACCGCGTCTTCGCCCTTATGGTATTTCTTCAGGAACGACGCAACTTCCGGCTTCAATTCGTACAATAAATTTCCACGTTTACGATAAGTCCCGAGCGAAAGAAGAGCTGCTTTGACATCCCCTTCATGCTGATTGTCAGCCACAGCAGTACCTTCTTGGGGAACTTGGTGTGTGAAATGAACTTCACCTCGGAGCTCACTTCCTTCGTGGGGGAAGTAAAATACGAAGTGCTCTGCCAGTCGTTGCCATCCAGGGTGAGATAGGTCTCGTCGTCCATCACCACCGCCACGTCACGATTCGCCGGGAAAATCGAGTTGACCATCTTATTCAGCCGCTCCCGCTGCGTCATTGCCTGCAGTTCCGAAACCAGTGGACGTGAATTCCGCTTCCTGACATGTATGTTCATGTTCGCCAGGTACTTTTTCACAGTTTGTTCGGTTGAACCGACCTCCCGGCCAAGCGCACGCAGCCATGTAGTCACTTTCCTTCGGTCTTCCCTTTAGGCATCCTTTGGAGCTTCTTGTCGCTCAGGGTCGTCGGTCGTCCGGAACCCGGCTTTCTTTCGATGCTCTGATTGTTGTCTAATAGTGCCAAGATGTTGTTGATGCCGGAACGGGCGTATCCGGCGTCCACAAAGTGCCGCACGATGTCCGTTTTCGACGAGGCGGGGTGCCGTTCTTTGAACGCGCACACTTCTGAACGGAGTTGCTTCACTGTTTTTGCCATCACGGTTAGAGTTCGACTGATAGAGCTGTCACATTTTGTCTGCTGATTCATGGGTTACTATGATTGATGCTGCATGGGTAGTTTCGTCAGTGCGGGTGAAGGTAAACCCATGAAAAATCGGCAACTTTTATCATTTTTTTTTAATGCAAACGTTATTTACTTCAGCGTAATAACTTAATGTTACACTACTGATGGAATGACATGGATGCAGCAATTTAGATTTTTGTTTACTGTTTTCTGTAAGTAATCTTCGTTAAAAACCGTAAAGCCAAATTGCCAATTCGTTATTTCAACAAACAGTTTCACTATATCCACATGAGTACACACCAAAATACTCCTGGCAACACAGTCCATTGCACAGGAATTGCATTTCGTCTGCAGCCACACCAACAAGCTGTGACCGATTAATCGGCTTTAGGCTGCTGTTGTTGCCACCTTGGGGGTTCCTCGGCGACGAACTTGCCAACTTTCCGCACGGTTAATTTCCCTCCAATCTCCTTTGTACCGCTCCTTCTCCTTACCTTCCATCAACAATCAATGAACTTCCGTTTAGAGCGGTGCATTTTGTACCGCATTGTTCCGCGCATACTCACACTCGCACAATGGCTGCCTGCACATGAATTACCTACTTCGCCCAATTTTTCTTTTTATCGTCGTCTCACACCTTGTGCGGGAGTTGTGCGATCTTGCAGGTTTTGCCCCCGCGTGCGTCGATCATCATATGGCACCGTTAAACGAGATTATTGTTTGGTTTGGTGCACGTGATTCAGAACCGTTCCGATTGTGTATGGCGATCATTTCCCGGCAAGGTGTGCGCTGTGTAGGTGTAGGATTCATTTTTTTTGCGATCTTTGCTTTTAGGGTTTTCTTCATCTGTGCCACATCTGAAACTTCATACCTAGTAGGATAGAATATAGCTCTGTTTGTTTTGTGCCGATTTGAACTGAACTGAACTGAACTGAACTGGATGAGACTTGTCGAGGGCTGCGGAAGAGTGAAGATAGGAAAATTACAATGCAACAGGGAAGGACTTTGGGGAACGTAAACAACCAAACACAGGAAGCAGCTTTAGAATGGTGTTAGAACAAGAAACATCTGCCGCTCTCTTCCTGTTTGGTAAAATTGGCGTTGGAAGTTCAGATTTGTTTGTATGGGTCGGCAATCTACCTACGATCGCATATCAGTTCCGTACGTTTTTTTTCGGAATTGCTAAGATAAAACGTAATCCTCTGACAACCGGCATCAATATTATGTAGTGTAGTAATGCTGAATAACTTTTACAGTAATTCAATTCAGTAAAACTAACTTCAATCCAAATCAAGCTAATTAACGAAAAACAAGCCTACATCATAAAAAGTTCTGTATTTTGGTACTCTAACAGCCATGGCCAGCCTACTTGCTGAGACATTCAAAATAAAAAAAATAGAGCAAAACTTTTGATTTTCATAGGGACATAACAAAGAAAATAACTGCCGAATGTTGTTTATTTAGGTCATTTAACCAAATGCATTACAAAAAAAAAGTTACGAATAATGCATTCTTGTCATATTGACTTGCATTTGATCCTAACATTTTTCAATCATTTTTCAACCAAATTTCAATTTTCAAACACTCAGAATAATCGTTAAAGTATGATTTTTTTAAATTTATTATGGCTAAAAATCTTTAATTGGATGGAATTGGCTTCGAAGAATGAATGGCTCCGAATGAATGTGTCATCTACGAAAATCATCTCCAAATTTAGCTAAATTGACTTCTTAACTACCAAGTTCTATATACAATATACTTAAGGGCATCTTCAACGGCGATCCAAATCGTGGATTGGATTTATTTATTTTAGACCAAATGCAAAAAAAATCGCTGCACCGGTGTTGAAAATTTTGTTTTATACTGGATGTATTTTGCATCATTTTCAAATTGGTATATGTTTTGATCTATTCTTGCAGCAATTTGGAACAAGAAAAATACCGTTCCAAAACACTAAACGCTACTTGATAATACCAATTATTGAGTAAAATTTCAGCTTTTACTAAACAATAACTCAATTTTATTGAGTTTATTCTGAGGTATACCAAGTAACCGTGCCGAAAAGTAACCGTGTTTGCTGCGTGCGATGCTGGCGGCGGACAAAAAGTTGTGTTGCTCGCCTCGGATGCTGATAATTACCTCAAGTTGCTCCCGGTGCTAGTGATTTGCCTTCTCGTTTCATTCCTAAATAACGAATGGTTGTCTTAGTATTTTTTACAGTCACTGCATTTGCCGGAAAACGCTGACTAGATCGAAATGCGGAGGTTCCGAGATTCCTAATAGTATTTCGATTGCTCGGAAATGAAAAGTAATGAAGTCTTCAACGTAAACAATCGGTTTATTGATAGATTGGTCATGATAAGCACTTGCAAATAGCTCATACAGATAAATTTTGGAGAAGCCTCTAGTTGACTCTAGTTGTCGCATTATGTCCAGGAACACCTCCCTTGGCATGCGGAAACGCAGAAAGTGCTTCTCGTTGTAGGTTTGCGTGTCGCTAAAGTAGTCCTGGAAAACTTTCTTATGACCGGAACGGAAATGACGGTCGACGTTGGGGCGTCATCCAGGACGTGACCCTCACCGTTTACAGGGTGCGGCAGAAAATAATGCGAAAATGTGTTCTATTTATTTCAAATCCCATTTTCAACTAATTCAAGCAATAATATCAACATTTTCGAGTGCAGTTATCTTTATAAAGTTCTTTTATACAAATATATTCAATGTGTCCTCATTTTTATTAATAACATCCTCGAGCCGACGCCGGAGGCCAGAGCATGCCTTTCGGACGTAGTCCTCCGACATTGACTGCCATGTGCGTGTTATGGTTGACTTCAGGGTTTTCACACTAGGGTGTGATGTTTTGCAGGCTCGTGCTTCAACATATGCCCAAATCGAATAATCCAACGGATTAAGATCTGGACTGCTAGGGGGCCACAAATCCTTCGGCCAAAACATCATGTTATCGTTCAACCATTGTTGGGTTCGATTGGACGTGTGACACGGCGCTCCATCCTGCTGTAGGACAACGTTTTTGTCCTCGGAGAAGTTGGCCTTCACCCTGAGAAGCACTTGATATACACTTCTGTTTTGATTTTAACTCCAGCATCAATGAAAACAGGCGGCATTATCAAACCGTTGGACGCCACCAAGCCAAACATCATGACACCAGCCGGATGTTTTGTTTAAAATTTGAATTTAACTTTTTCCGGAACGTTCTCCATACTCTGCGGTGAAATGAACCGGTCCGTGCGGCTGTTGGCCACAGCATCGATACTGAAAAGCTTTTCGTCGGAGAACAGGATTATCATTTTTTTCCTTCTTCAACATGGAAAGCAATCTCTTGGAACGAGTCACTCGTAGTTCCTTTACCCGGTCCGTAATCATGTGGCGTTTCACTCTGGCTCTGGAAGATGCATGCAGGTCGTCTTTGATGATTCTCCGCATGGATTTCTTCGAAATATTGGCTTCCTTTGCAAGTTTTCTTATGGAACGCACCGGGTTGCGAGCAATTTTTGCACGGACCGATTTAATCACGATCGGCGTGCGTGCAAAGCGCGGACGTCCGCTTCCCGGCTTTCGATGCTTAGGACCATCCTGCAGGGACTTTTTTATGAGGTAAACTGTTGCCAAATGGTACCCTACCACCTTGGCAATCTCTTTCGGCTTCTTGGGCGAGCAACAAACTGGTGATCACTTCTTTCGCGAACATTTTGACGAATTTGCAATAAAACAAATAGAACGTTTGGATGCAGCACTTGAAAATAAACATAAACAAATACACTTTCGACAGAAATTAGTCACTAGCTACACGAATTAACCAAATACTCAAGGTTGAACATTTTCGCATTATTTTCTGCCGCACCCTGTAGACTCTTGTTTATCCACTGCCAAACTACAAATCAGCATTATCTATTATCGTTTTAATGAAATGCATGCATTCACACAGTCACCTTCAGCCAAAAGAAAGAACAAGTATTCCTTGGCGTAGGCTAACGACGCACTACTGGCATTAAAAATTATTAATTTTGTCGGCGCAGAAGCCGGCAAGCTGGCAACCCTGCCCACCGACGTTTTTGATGCGAGGGCATCAAGTGCCAAAGCGTCGCGGCAGAACGCAATGACAGATGTCATTTCGCGCAGTACAATCGGTCAGTAGGTGTTTCCGGGCTTCATTATTACTCTTGATACTCAGTGGCAAATAGAAGCGAAACAATTAGAGTGCAATTAAGTGATATCAAAATTGAAATTAAAATATAAAAAAATCCGCTCAGTTAGGGTGCGGTCAAGAAGTTTAGTTCACCGATTGATCCCGATTGAAAAGTAAGATAAATAAATAATGTTATAATAGGTAAATAAATACATAATTGTTATTAATTAAATGTAGGTTGTGCCTCGTGCGAAGAGAGGTTAAAACCGAGGTTAAAACGTAGGGTGTAAGCAACGGAAAAGGGCTACCGACTTGTGAGTAACCTTAATTTTAGATTAAGATGTTTAAGTAATTGAGTCTCTATTACAGTTTGAAGCAACTTCGCTAACAGAATCGGCCGTCTTTTTTTTCTACACCCTCCCTTGACAAACTTCAAAAAGTCGTGGTGCCATGGATGGACAAAAGGATTATCATGAAGGGGAACATCCGGAACGAAACTGCGTGGCTTGTTTGCGACCGGATGAGGTGGAGGACATGGTCCAGTGCGATCATTGCGATGCGTGGAGCCATTATACGTGCGCGGGAGTGGATGAAAACATCGCCAACCATTCTTGGGTATGCGGCCACTGTACCGGCCGGCAAAACGACGATGCTATTACAACACGTAGCACATCCAGTCGCGGCAGTTCGTCGTCGGTGTTGTCCGTCAGTCTGAGCCAGCTAGTAGAACGACAGCAACTCGAGCGCTCCCGTATGGAAATCGAGCTACAGCGCCGTCATTTGGATGAGCAGCAGAAGCTGATCGATAGGGCGCTCGACGGAGCCGATGCGAAAAGTAACCGCGGTGGTGGATTCTCTGGCGAAGCGGTCAATATTTTAACTTCACCCGCATCCAACAAGCGGCTCACAACGCCACCCCCGCCCAGTGCTCCTCTAGTGCCGATTTCCCGTCGGTCGATGCCGCCGTCTGATACGCCGCGGACTACAGCGTCGGTTATGGTTTCGATACCTCTTTCGGCGCTCGAACCGAGTACCGTTGAAGGTATGAAGCACAAGAAGGATCCTCAAGTAGCCCTGAAGGAGCTCAAGAAAAGGGTTGAGCAGTGCGAGCAGCGCGCCAACCCAACACCTGATCAACTCGCCGAGCTCCATACTCAATTGGAAATGTGTCGCAAGCTTCTTGAAGGTTTCCAGGCCGGGAACCAATCCTTCGAATCGAATCAACAAGCGGTACAAGTTCAACCAGAACCGGCGGTGGGAACATCGCGCAGGCAGAACCCTACCGTAACTATCCCGAAAGTGCGTCGAACATTGCCGACGATTTCGGACGAAGCCGGAGCAGTCGGAGGAGTCATCCAGCCGGATCAAATCTGGCCACTCAAGGTACCGGTAAACCAAACGGGTTCTTCTGCGGTAAGTCAACCGAATATTTCTCTGCGCCCGAAAGAGACGGAACCCCCAGGTAAGCGTCAAGCCTTGAGTAAATTCATTGAAAATCCAAACCGATATGCCATTAACTGTTGCCCCACGACCAATATTCCAACTTCCCGAGAGCAGCTGCGAAGCGACGCGCGCCCGGAAGACCCACGTATTCCTCCAATCTTCGCCAGAGAGCAGCTGCGAGAATCACTCGCGCACTCTCGTAACGACAGTTCGTTCAATTTTGTACGCGAACTAAATTCAACCAGTTTGCAATCGAGAAGTCCTCCCTCTCGCGTGGTTGAATCGTCTCAGACCCCTCGTCAGTCAGAACGTTCTCAACATGATCAAGTGATTCCCAACTGCGAAATAGTACGTCCCACGCAACAGCAGCTAGCAACAAGGCAGTCCCTGGCTAAGGAGCTTCCCAGATTCTCCGGCGACCCCACCGATTGGCCGATCTTTATCTCCAGCTACCGTTACACATCCGAAGCTTGTGGATTCACGGACGGAGAGAACATGCTACGCTTACAGCGGTGCTTATCGGGGGCTGCGCTCGAAACAGTACGCAATCGATTGGTGCTACCAGTAGCAGTACCACAGGTGATCGAGACCCTCCGGATGCGATTCGGACGACCGGAGTTACTGATCAATGCCCTACTCCGGAAAGTGCGGGAACTTCCGGCCCCAAGGTCGGACAAACTCGAAGGGCTTATTGACTTTGGCATGGCAGTGCAAGCGTTGTGCGACCACATTGAGGCCGCAAACGAACGCGCTCATCTCTCGAACCCAGCGCTACTCCAGGAGCTAGTGGCAAAGCTTCCCGCGGACCAACGGATGATGTGTTACAAACGGGGATTTCAGCATGTGGACCTTAAGACCTTCGGAGATTATATGGCGGCGGTGGTGCAAGACGCAACCTGTGTGGTGACCTTTGAGCCGGAGTCGAAACGTAGCGGTGTCGTGACCGTCCGAAGAACAAGGGATTCGTGAATTCGCACGCAAATGAAACATCGGAGGAAACAGCAAAATCATCGTACAAACCGAAGGAGGCGCCGAAACATCCCGACTGCGCTCATTGCAAAAGAGGTGGCCACCGAGTGCGTGATTGTTATGCGTTTAAGGAGCTACACGTCGACGATCGCTGGAAGCGAGTACGCTCGCTCGGATTATGCCAGAATTGTTTATTCGACCACGGACGACGTGGGTGCCGAGCACGGAAAACCTGTGACATCGACGGATGCCAATACCGCCACCATCCGCTTCTACATTCATCCAAGGGTCCTCAAAGGTCTTCAGAAAATGCGGTTCAGATGGCAGAGAATCACATCCATCGCCACCCAAGTTCTGGAACTCTTTTCCGGATTATTCCGGTGACTCTGTACGGGACTAACGCTTCGATCGACACGTTCGCCTTTCTCGACGAAGGTTCAGATCTGACTCTGGTGGAGAGCGATCTGGTGACCTCGTTAGGTGTAAAGGGTACGCCACTGCCACTATGCCTCCGGTGGACCGGAAACACCTCACGTGTTGAGAAGAGTTCTCAGCAGATAACGATCGAGATTACGGGATTCGGACAAGAGAAACGACACAAGCTGCTCAATGCAAGAACCGTAGACAACCTGGGACTACCCGCTCAAAGTTTCCAAGTGGATGAAGCCGTGGAACAGCACAGACACCTGAAGGGGATCCCGATCACCAGTTACCAGAATGCGGTGCCAAAGATTCTAATCGGCGTGGACAACTTGCGGTTAGCATTACCGCTGAAAGTACGAGAAGGCGGCGGAACAGCACCAGTGGCAGTGAAGACCAGACTGGGGTGGTGCGTATACGGTCCTCGAGGGAGCAGTGAGCAAGATTCCTACAGTTTCCACGTGTGTGAATGTTCCTGCGATGAGGAACTTCACGAAGCGGTGAAGACATTCTACGTTGTTGAAGAAACGGGTACAAAGCCAGCGGAATCGTCAATTCCGAAGGAAGATGTGCGAGCGCTTGCCATTATGGAAGCTACAACTCGACTAGTGGAGAACCGGTTCGAGACCGGCCTGATTTGGCGAGAGGATCAAGTAGAATTTCCGGACAGCTACTACATGGCGGTACGTCGTCTGGTGTGCCTTGAACGCAGGATGGAGCGCGACCCAGCGCTGAAGGAAAATCTCCACCGGCAAATCGGTGAATATGAAACGAAAGGTTATGCGCACAAGATCACAATTGCGGAGATGGAAGCAGCAGATTCCAAGCGAGTTTGGTACCTCCCAGTTGGAGCAGTGATGAACCCCAAGAAACCGGGGAAAGTTCGAGTCATCTGGGATGCAGCGGCGAAAGTCAACGGCGTATCGTTGAACAGTGAGCTCCTCAAAGGCCCGGATCAACTCACGTCCCTCCCAGCCATTCTCTTCCGTTTTAGATTGTATGGGGTGGCCGTTACTTCAGACATTCAGGAAATGTTTCATCAAATCCGAATCCGAGCTGAAGACAGAGACTCTCAGCGTTTCCTGTGGCGCGCCAAGCCAACCGAGGAGCCGACGATCTACGTGATGGATGTAGCCACGTTTGGCAGCACTTGTTCACCAGCATCGGCGCAATTTGTCAAAAACCGGAATGCGGAGTTACACAGAGAGCTCTACCCAGAGGCAGCGAAAGCGATTGTCGACGACCACTACGTTGACGATTACTTGGCAAGTTTTGGCGCATGGGAGGAGGCAGCCAAGGTGGCGTGCGATGTACGATTGGTGCACGGTAACGGCGGTTTTAAGCTGCACAACTGGCGGTCGAACAGTGGCGCGGTGCTGGAAATGCTGGATGAGGAACAGGTTGAATCGGACAAACAGATAAATTTAACCGACGGTGTGAAAACCGAAAGAGTTCTTGGAATGCTGTGGAGTCCGTCGAACGACGAGCTGAGCTTCTCCACACAGATGAGCGAAGAAGTCCAAACATTGATCCGAACAGCCACGAGACCGACAAAGAGGCAAGTGTTGCGGTGCGTGATGACCCTGTTTGACCTGTTAGGGTTGCTCTCGCCATTCACCATACACGGAAAGGGTTTGATTCAAGACTTGTGGCGAGTGCCTGCGTGGGACGAGCAAGTCAGCGAGGACATCTACGCCAAGTGGCACCGATGGGTGCAGATGATAGGTTACATTGCAGAGATACGAGTTCCGCGGTGTTACTTCCGCAACGCCGATCAGAACATGTATCACGGTGCAGAGCTCCATGTTTTCGTCGACGCAAGCGAGATAGCGTATTCTTGTGCGATTTATCTACGAACACTGGAAAAGGGTGGGGATTCGCAGTGTTGCCTGATCGCTGCGAAATCAAAGGTCGCCCCACTGAAGCCCTGGTCAATTCCTCGACTCGAGTTGCAAGGCTGTGTTTTGGGTGTACGATGGTCGACGTTCGTCAAAGCAGAGCACAACATTCCCGTATCCAAGACGGTGTTTTGGACAGATTCCAGAACGGCATTGGCCTGGATCAAGTCCGACCCTAGGAATTATCGACAGTTCGTTGCATTCAGAGTAGGAGAGATTCTGGAACATACGACCTCGAGTGAGTGGCGGTGGGTACCGTCGAAGGCCAATCCAGCGGATGAAGCTACCAAGTGGGGTAGCGGGCCATACTTCGACCGCAATAGCAAATGGTTCCAGGGACCCAATTTTCTACGACTTCCGGAGAATGAATGGCCTCGTCCGAGGGATCCAGTTTCCGCTACCAGCGAAGAAATGCGTGCAGCGATTTTTCACCACTGCTGTTCTCTTCCTGGAGTCGCCTACTACGAACAATGGCGTACGCGCTTCGATTCCTGAACAATTCGAACAAGAAGTGGCCATTGCGGACCGGCCTGTTATCGCAAAACGAACTCCAATTAGCAGAAGAAACCATCTTCAAAGTGGTACAACGTGAAACGTACCCAGATGAGGTCGTTGCGCTGACCGACAAAGCACCTAACGAGAGCGGGCAGGAGATCATCGGGAAACATAGCTCCATTTTCCAACTGATGCCGATGTTGGACAACAGCGGCCTGCTGCGCGAAAGAGGTCGGATTGGTTCTGCCGAAGACGTAGGGTATAACGTTCGCCACCCCATTATCCTTCCGAGGAAACATCGAGTTACGGAACTGCTGGTACTAGATCTTCATCAACGATGCCAGCACGGAAATTCAGAAACGGTGGTTAATGAGATTCGGCAGCACTACAACATCCCGAGACTTCGATCGGTGGTCAAGAAAGTTGGTCGGGACTGCGTACTGTGCAAAGTCCGCCGGGCGAGGCCAACGATCCCACCGATGGCGCCACTTCCTCCGGCACGTCTAGCTCACCACGAACGAGCCTTCACCTATACTGGGGTAGATTACTTCGGGCCACTGACAGTGAAGCTGGGTAGATCCAACGTGAAGCGGTGGATCGCGTTGTTCACCTGCCTAACGGTGCGCACCGTTCATCTTGAAGTTGCATATTCGTTGTCGACTGAATCCTGCATCTCCTGTATCCGTCGATTCGTGGGCCGCCGAGGTCCACCCGCCGAGTTCTTCAGCGACAACGGGACGAATTTCCAGGGGGCCGATCGAGTGCTGCGGTACCAGTTAAGTCAGGGACTGTCATCAACGTTCACCACCACCAACACCAAGTGGAACTTTATTCCGCCGGGAGCACCACACATGGGCGGAGCGTGGGAACGCTTGGTTCAATAGGTGAAGGCAGCCATGCAGGAAGGATATTCGGAGGAAAAACTTGATGACGGGGGGCTGCAGACGCTGGTCGTGGAGGCTGAAAGGTTGGTAAACTCAAGGCCTCTGACGTACTTGCCACTTGAAGCTGAGGAATCAGAGGCGATTACGCCGAATCACTTCTTGCTGCTGAGCTCGAACGGGATGAAACAACGTGAAGAGGGGACAGTAGCAGCAGTACAAGCGCAGCGTGGAGAGTTAGTTCGCCGACAAATCTTGGGGAGATCGTGGGACATAATTGAACGACAGTTGAACCGTTTCTGGAAGCGATGGCTGGTAGAGTACCTACCGGTGATCCGTCGGCAGTCGAAGTGGTTCGAGGAAACTCGATCGTTAAAAGCAGGTGACTTGGTCATGGTAGCTGAGCCGACGAAACGAAATGGATGGGAACGCGGAAGGATCGTCCGTACCGTCCCAAGCCCGGATGGCCGAAGTCCCAAGCCCGGATGGCCGACACCGTCAGGCGGTTGTGTAGATGGGGATGAAAACGTTGGTGAGACCAGTGTCACGGTTGGCGCTGCTTGACCTTAGGAACTACAGTGTGAATCCAGAGGACTCCGGACCACACCCGGGGGAGACTGTCGGCGCAGAAGCCGGCAAGCTGGCAACCCTGCCCACCGACGTTTTTGATGCGAGGGCATCAAGTTCCAAAGCGTCGCGGCAGAACGCAATGACAGATGTCATTTCGCGCAGTACAATCGGTCAGTAGGTGTTTCCGGGCTTCATTATTACTCTTGATACTCAGTGGCAAATAGAAGCGAAATAATTAGAGTGCAATTAAGTGATATCAAAATTGAAATTAAAATATAAAGAAATCCGCTCAGTTAGGGTGCGGTCAAGAAGTTTAGTTCACCGATTGATCCCGATTGAAAAGTAAGATAAATAAATAATGTTATAATAGGTAAATAAATACATAATTGTTATTAATTAAATGTAGGTTGTGCCTCGTGCGAAGAGAGGTTAAAACCGAGGTTAAAACGTAGGGTGTAAGCAACGGAAAAGGGTTACCGACTTGTGAGTAACCTTAATTTTAGATTAAGATGTTTAAGTAATTGAGTCTCTATTACAGTTTGAAGCAACTTCGCCAACAGAATCGGCCGTCTTTTTTTTCTACACCCTCCCTTGACAAATTTGGACACAACCAACACAAAAAAAATTTTTGAAAAAAAACCCCGCTCTCAAAAAAAAAAACTTCTGATCTCTGATGTTGAATGCTCGACAGGATGACAGGTGTTGGCGGGTTTAACAACAAGAAATACAACACCGGTGCGGGGAACGCAAAGTTGGTCTATTTTAGCAAGTTCTATTCAAGTTTCGCTGATGCAAATCAAGTATAAAGTTGATCTAAAAATAGACCGCCGCTGAAGATACCCTAACAACTGTAAGTATACAACAACATAATTGATTGGTAATCAGGTCAGGATCATATTGGGCAACTAGAAACAAAAGCATACAGTTTCGGATGCCATGTAAAAGCCAAATTATGATGTCAATAGAACCTAGTCGTGTAACTTATCGAAATTTGAAGAATTTCATAGCCGCTTCATCAAAAAGATAAGGACTGCATCGTTAATTATGAGTACACCTTTGAGGTTCTGTATGAAAAAGACTATGACTTATTTTGACAGCTGTTTAGTGTCAATGTGTTGCTTGCCTTGTAAACAAACGAAAACCTTCATTAAAAGTTAAAGTTTTACTTCAAGCAGAACAATGCGAGGTCTTATGAAAAAAAGCGGAAATCGATTGTGACCAAGTACTACACTGAAAAGGGATTGTCGCTAAGAAAAGAAGAAGGTGTTAGTGTCTGTGCGGTCCAAAATGCGATCAACCGGTTTGTTATGCATAACACATTGAAGGACTTACCCGGGCGTGGTAGAAAAACATGTGCGTCAAACCCAAATTTGGACAAAAAAATTTGCAAAGTTTTTGAAGGAAAAAATGAGGTATCCATCAGAGATTGCGCAAAAAAGTGTGGAACGACAACCGGAATGGTCCAACGCGCAAAGGAGCGAAATTACCTGAAGACTTACCGGAAACAAAAATGTCCGAAACGCAGCCAAATTCAGGCGGATTCCGCGAAAACTCAGGCTCGGAAGCTATACGACGACGTTTTGAGCAGAAATGACATGTGCATTATCATGGATGACGAGACGTGCGTCAAATTGGACTACAGGGCACTTCCAGGGGCACAGTTTTACACCGTGAAACGTGAAACGGATGTCCCAAATTCTGAGAAATCGATTTTTGAGAAAAAGAGAAAGGTGTTGGTTTGGCAAGCAATTTGCCAGTGCGGTATGCAATCGACACCTTTTTTCACTACCGCACATATGAACGCCGAAATGTACCGGAAGGACTGCCTGCTGAAAAGAATTTTGCCACTAATCCGAAAACACGGAGGTTCGACACTGTTTTGGCCTGATTTGGCATCCTACCACTATGCACGTGCCACCTTGGACTGGTATGAAGAGAACAATGTCCAGTTAGTAGAAAAGACGATGAATCCTCCAAATTGTCCGCAAATAAGGCCCATTGAGAAATTTTGCTTTGATGAAAGGAAAGCTGCGGAAGAACACACTTAGAAATTTTGAATTTTACACGAGACGTAATTCATGTTCGTAAACAGTTGAAGAACGTAAAGAAAGATTTCGTGTAAAATTATGTCTACTGAAACTGATACATACGCAATTCGACGAAATATGTGTTTGATTGAATTTATTTTCTCATCTCTTTCGACTCATTCTTATGTGCTAAAGGACGCTTGCATGTGTCGGTCTCAGGGGACAGAAATTTACATGGCATTTTGGTAGTGTGAAGGCTAGAGGAGCAGATGACATCATCAAACTCAAAAAAAGACTGGGTAAACGTTGTAACCGTTCGCCAAATTTTCCGAGCTGATGCAGCAAACACAGTGGCATAAGTGCCACTCCCGTTACCAGGAGGCCACTGGTCGTGTATAAGGTTTGCCCGATTAAGAGCATAAGTGCAGTTCTCGGGGTCGTATTGAACGGTTTCTAACGGAATCTAACGCAATCGACAAATTGAGTGGAAAACAACAAACGTGTTCGAAATCAGCGCAAAATGAAGCGTAACGTAAGGATCTCCTGGTCGGACAATTTTACCTCAGGGCTTAGTATTCGATAAATAAATCAAAGAAGGGAAAGTAGGAGTTCGTTTTATGTATTAATTCTTATTTTCTTTTTCTAATCATTACTGGTGTGAGTGTGTGTGTTGTGTCGTGTAATGGCCATGACGAAACATACCTGCGCAGGATTTTTGGCGGCTGTCTGTTGTTTCCGACGGGGGGCACGTGGATACCGTGTGATGTTCTGTTGAGCTCAGTGGTGTAACCAGGTGTTCCAACTGGCTCGCGGGATCCCGACGCTTCAGAACGGTAGCGTCTGCTCCAATCCAATACGGTCGAACTATATGTGCGGGGCGAGGGTGTTGGCGTGTCTGGTACTCTACCCGATCGATCCCAAAGGAACGCAGGCAGGCCGGCAAATTTCTCTCTCCACCGCGTTTGGCGGACTTGGATGAACGCGATCGTCACCGGAGATGTCCCACGTGGACGGATGCCAGATAAAATGGCGGAAACGATGGACAATGGGGTTTTTGTCCATTCAAAAAAAAAAGCGCCCGTTGGACGATTTTGTTCAAAAAAATAAAATGCACAAGAGCAGAGTTTTCGCTTCTTGTGATACAAACTAAACTGGAAACTTTTGATATTAATTAAATTTGGTTTGACCACGAAACTAACCGTCTACTCTCAAACCGACTTAATTTGGAGAATCCAGATTAATTCTTTCGGCATCACTATCGTACTCCAAAATCAGCATCGTCATGCAATCGGCCATTTACCAATACTAATTCAATACATGTTAGACGAGCCCACAGTTTACTCATACTCCACTCCTGTGAATCACCTAACTTTTAGCCTAACCATAAGTTTAGTACTAATTTATAAAGCTTTTATTTTTATACTGATACTATTTTATAGCAACCTAAACATTAGAGTTATGGCTGCATTGCTAATGGTTCATGAAATCAAATAAAGTCCAAAAATTATTGTGCATTAATTTAAATACAATTGAAGGTATTTTGCCAACTACATAATCCAAACACATGAACCAATAATGAAAAAGGTTGAAAACGTTACAACGTAAGCAAAACCATCGACGGAACGGTTGTGCAAAACCTCATGAGGAACATCAAGAAGAAGATGCGAGAGCTGGCCAGATCTACGAAAAATTAAATGAATACTGATGTAATGGGCTTTTTTGATGGCCAATAAACAATGTGAATGAATTTGAGTTGCAAAATAAATAGGTGTACTCATAATTAACGATACAGTCCTTATCGCATAGTTATCCCGTAATAAGTTCCGGATGACCCCTAAAAGTGGTCAAATTATCGTTCCAACAGAATCTTGTCTTGTGACATTTTTTGCAGCTTATTATAGGCAATACTTCAAAAAACATATCAATAACATATTCATTAAACATAACAGACTGATTTCGCAAGAACAAAAGATAATTCAATTTTACACATATTCTACGTTTATTAAACCTTCTTTCATATTGGTTTAATGTTGGTGTGCTAATAAAAAAAATAAAAAATTCATGTCCGAGTTTTAAATGATTTAACAAGTCTTCAGTCGTTTGAAATTAATGAGGAAAACATGCAGAAAAATATTAAATTCAGGAAATATCTTTTGTGGTAACGTGGTAAATGTCATTCTACTTCGCACCCGATGAATTAGGCATTATTCTCAAACCCAGATTCGGCAGCCACGTTTAAACATAATAAACGTATATTTGTGATTTTGTTCATGAACTCGTGAACTCAGATCACTCACGACTGCATCTGTCATTTTGCTTGTTTGGTTTTGTTATGAGGAAGCGAGTTCACCACAGCTGCATTTCATCATCCTTTCTGAAAAAAATGGCGTCAGGACTGTTGCTACTCGGATAGAAGTCGCCCCACCACCTAGAAAAGGCTCGAGGAAGTCAACAATAACGATAATAAAACCTAGTCGATAAATAAATCTTCAATTTTTTGTCGCACGGAGGGAATGAATCTCGTGAATTTTTCTACTGGAAGCTAAAAAAGCATGAACAAACCAGCGATTACGTTTGTGTGTCACTGAATGCGTGTTTGTTGTTATCAATTTTTGTTGTCATGTGTGATGATTTAAGCTCTGAATTGTTTAAAATTGAGGAACGGATTATCAGAATAGATATTGAACGTAAACAATAAATTTTTATCATTCAATAGTCTAAATTATGTTCCTTCTTTCGTGAACCTAATCATGATATCAAGAACGAATCATGAACTTGAGTCACACGTTTAACGGAATCAAATCATGATTTTTAGAACTATGTTCACGCTTTCCTTTTCTTTTCTGGCGCTCGTTACGCCGTAATGCAGGCGTTATGATTGTTTTGCGGAATTGTGTTCATGTTTTCATGATCTTTGTTCATGATGTATATTCGTAAAGGAAATAACGACTTGTTCCGATATTTGTGACTCGAGGTTGACGTATTTGAGAACGCATTTTTTGTCTGTGCAGGAATGAACTTTACCTTGCTAACTCTTACATGGTCTTATTCTGAAGCTTCACAAAGCCTTAATAGAGGCAATGGAAGATACTGTCCAAATAAAACAAAAGAATATGCTGGGCAAAATACAAAATATATGTACTAAATATTATCTGATAGGGTTAACGCTCTAATAGTTGCAGTACGTAAGCAGTGTTAGTGTACCAATAGTTGAGTATCCATACACAACTATTGGTATGCTGACGATTCTAATGTACCGAAACTATTGGAACATTTACCCTACATCTACAAAAACAAGAAGTCCATAAATTCGCAAACAATGTACTCCCGCGTAGAGTGCTCAACTTGATTATTTTGTTTACTGAATCCTACCCAACGTAGATTCGAGCACCATAAAGTCGTATCGCTATAGCAGAAAAATATATGCAAAAAAAAGCACGGATACAGCCTTCACTCACTTCCCAATCATATAATCATTTGTTTGTTTCCCACCTCGCTAATATTTGTAAACACACACACGCACCATTCAGCACCAGTCATGCACTAAAGTAAACAATCGACTTGTGAATAATATGTAGCGGAAAATAACATAAATTCCCACTGGAAGTATTTAAAATGCTGTGTTTGCTTTTTATAGACTACGCGTAGTTTGCGAATAAACAATTGTAGGCAATGCATTAAATTTCATGCATCACCTCATCGCTAATCAATAGCGGAGATGGCGCTTTTCGCGATCGCGAGCTTCGTTTCCTGACGTCATGAGATAAACATCGGCGAATGGCGATAGGCGCGTGGGCGTGTTATCTATTTTTGCAACCCGTGGGTGAATTACCGCAATGAAAACTGCTGGATCGGTTCCTGACTAATCCATTCATGTATATCGAAGAACACATTGTCGATTAAAAACCGCGTGAGTCATCCATGAAGGTATCTCTTAACCAGCAGGTACGTCACCGAGTGCAGAAAGCAAAGGAACAAAATATAATGATCGGACGCGGTTTCCAGTGTCCCGTGCCACATTTCTTGGAACAAATTCCTGTCGAGTTTAAACAATAAATTATATCTACGTCCAAATCACTTCCGTTTCCTATTGCAGACCACACCACACCGAGGCAGGTTGCTGCTGGTGAAAAGCTGAATCTATCATCGAATGGTAGACGCTGCGGACGCGGGTCGCTCAACCCGTAGCATATGAATGGGTTATGCGGTACGATTGTGTCGTTACTTTTCGAGACGTATGCCTGGAGAATGCGATAAACAAACAAAACGGCAGTCCAGCCTGGGCAGATATGCATGTAGAATATTAATCACATTCGCAGATAGGGCTATAGCAATTTCCATTGCGACAGGTGAGATATGAATTGCAGTTTTACCAAAAAGCTGCTGTTCTAAAAATATCTCACCAAAAATATTATTGAAATAGGTTGGATCTAAAACTAATATTCTTACTGTTACTATAGAAAACAACTGAATGTTCAGAGATTGATGCAAATTTCAAAACCCTCTCTCCACAACTTAGGGCTTTATTGTCCTGCCAAAAATTAAACACTGGAATGGTGAAACTGTGTGTGGATGAAACTGGATTCGCAAAGAAATATTTGAAGTTTGCATGGGAATTACTATGGAAAGTCAGATTTGTGTTTACATAGCTCTATAGATTCTGCACTTTTAACTATTTTGGAAATATTCAGAAAATACCTTCTGCTCAAATATGAACGAGACTAAATGAATAAAACGGTCCGCGGATGACATACCGCCAAAAAAAAAAAAATCTTAATTGGTAGGACTGTTAAACGTTTACATGTCAAATTTGAGTACGATCTGTCACGAAGCATTTTTTTACGGCACTATAAACAAGTCAACCTCAAGTGTGTTTTTTGAATTTTACAATGGAATCCAACGTTGAGCAAAGAATTAGTTTGAAATTTTGTTATTCCAACGGAATAAGTGCTTCGGAGTGCATTGAAAATGTTGCAGAAAGCCTATGGGGAATCTGCTATATCGCGTGGACGTGTGGTTGATAGATATAAGTCATACAAAGAGGGTCGTACATCAGTTGAAAATCTGCCTCATGATCGTCGTCCAGCAACATCAATAAACGAAGAAAACATCGAAAAAGTACGATCGATGGTATATGTCACGAGCTCACGGCGGGCAAGGTCCGACTTCTTTCTAGCAGCCCACAAACTCCAGAAAGTCTCTTTTTTTGGTTCTAGCTGCGATGCTGCTTTAATCTGGAAATTTTGTTTTTTATTAGTTAAGCGGCAACAAAACTTATATTTACTTACAAATATCGATTTCTGACAATTTCTTGTCCGGATGACATCTCGCTGCTCTGTCCGTCAGCTTGAAAGTTGCAAGGCCTGTTTGAATCTTACTTCCCCTCTTTGTTTACAAAATCAGATACGAATGTTACTCGAAAAGTACTCGAAAATTAGTTTTTTCATCTGACGTTTTGCAGAAGAATAATGTTTGAAAATGTGGTAAGTGTGAAAATTTCTTAATATAGCCATTCAATGAAAATAAAAATACACTCTCAGAATTTGGTAAAATTTAGGAGGTTTTTTTTCTAATCGAAACATATTTGGCACGCAAGCATGGGAAAATTCATTCACTCACATGAGCACTGTTGCGACGCCGCTTGAACAGAGCTAAGGCACAACATCTCAGTGAACAGATGTATGGCGCAACATGACGCTTGCGCGGTAGTGGTAGAATAGAGAGAGTCGAGAAGCAGCTGTTGGGATAGGGGTAAACATAAACATTAGAATAAATAATTGATTGAGTGGTAGTCAGATAATCGCCATTGTAAGAATTTAGTCTTTGGAAAAACAACCGTAGATGCGTAAAGTTTGGTTTATTTGGAAATTTGAGGAGTAGAAGTTTGACCGAGTGTAATCATAATCGGTAAGGTTCAGATTCTGCTTCCAGTAGGATTCCGTAGGTAAGCACCTGAAATAAATATAACATGAATTAGTGTACAAATCAAAACAAAATACTAAACATAACAATTCGCCCCGCAGTCGCCAATTTGTAGGAGAATACACCGAGAATAACGGAAAAAATCCCCGTAAACGGAAAGAAATAAAGGTCCGCAAAGCCAGTTATCCTGTAAGTAGACAAATATAGAGAAAGAGTAGAATGATAGGCTAAACTGATATCGTGAATTTAATAGCACCTGCATATGGTCTACTAATAGGGGTAGCGGTACCCAATATCGTCTCTATTTCGATTGGGATTGTAGAAGAGGAAATAGTGGAAGAAGAAACCACTTCTTGTAAGTACTAGCATATTGTTATCTAGTAAGAATTTGTATAATGGAATATAAATAAATTATAGTTTTAAGCGTTGCTGAAAATCAATCGGCTGCTGTGAAAATTTTGGTTTCCCTTCGGGAACATTCTTAAAAAAGAAGTGACAAAAGTGTCGCTTGCGAGAAGTTCGTCCACAATATGACTTCCGATTCCGAAGCCGTTGACAGAACCCTGCTGGATCTCACAGGAACTCCATGTGGGATCTGTGGTCCATCGACACGCGATGAAGAGATGGTCGGATGTGATGGATGTTCCGGATGGTTCCACACCCGCTGCGTGGGATTAGCGGAGGGCAAATTGCCCAAAAAGTGGTACTGCCAAAACGAGGCCTGTAAGGAGAAGGCTCAGGAGTACCTAAAGCAGAAGGACGCCAAGAAGTCGACTCGTTCCAAGAAGCCAGTGGATGAGTCCGACAAATCCAGTACGACCTCCCGCATTGGGACGTCTAGCGTAGAAGCGAAAGTGCGAGCGCTAGAACAACGCCAAAAGCGGCAAATGGAGGAGCTGGAGGCGGAAATGGAACTGCGGAAAAAGGAAAAGGAGTTGCAGCGCGCATTCGAGAGGAAGAAGATGGAAATGGAGGAGAAGATGCACGCGGAAGAAGAAGAACAGAACGCTTGGCAAGAGGAGATGCTGCGTAAGAAGAAGGAGCAAATAGAAAGGATGGAAAGGATTCAGAAGTCGTTCACGATGAAGATGGCGACCATGGATGAAAAGTTAGCGGAGCTTTCGGGTAGTCCGGCGTCGAAGATGTTGGAGTCAAATGTCGTAGCAAGCGGTTCATGGGCGGGTCCTTTCGGCAAAACTGACCGGAAAGTGTTGGAGCTGACGAAGGAAAACGTCAAGCGACTAGCTGAGGACGACAACAACGACGCAGGCGAGGAAGACGAAGATGCAGATGAGGATGATAGCAGCGACGAAGATCAAGACAGTGAATCTGATGCTGTGGATCAAGTAGACCAGCGCGTTACAGTCGCGGCGAAGGAAAGGGCCAAAACAAGTGCCTTGCAGACGAACAGGAAGATGAACGAGAAGGTGAGCCAAGACGGATTGGGGCGACCGCAGGTCGGACCGACAAGAGCCCAGTTGGCTGCGAGAAAGGGATTAACCTGTAAACTTCCCAAGTTCTCGGGCAAGCCGGCACAGTGGCCATTGTTCTACGCGGCCTACAAAGCCTCAAACGACGCCTGCGGTTACATGAATCATGAAAACTTGATAAGACTGCAGGAAGCGCTCGAAGGTGATGCTCTCGAGCTAGTGTCGGGCCAATTACTGCTTCCAACATCGATTCCGAGGGTCATCGAGAAGCTCCAACAACATTACGGCCGCCCGGAGCAGCTGCTAGTAAGTCTGCTGGACAAGGTGAATCGGTTGGAGCCCCCGAAACCGGACAATCTGCGCAGTTTCGTACCATTCGGAAACACGGTGGAACAACTTTGCGGACACATGGAGGCTGCTGACCTACGACAACACCACGTTAATCCGCTGCTCATCAAGTCACTGGTGGCTAAGCTTCCGGATCGTGAGAAGCGTGAATGGGTCCATTTTCGGAGAGGCCGTGGCGAAATCACGCTGCGAACGCTAACGGATTTTCTCATGGAGATAGTAGCCGATGCCTGCGAAGCCAACGTAGACGTCCAACCATCGCAGCATCAGTCGAAGAGAGTTTTCCAGTCCGGAAAGACCAAACCGAATGAGAAAGGAGCGCTGTACTGCCACGATGAAGGCAGCAGTTCGGTGGCTAACCCAACCGAGGAAAGGAAGCTCAAACCGTGCAAACAGTGCCGAGCTACTGATCATCGTCTGCGACACTGCACGGAGTTCAAGAAATTGCGATATACGGAGCGACTGAAATTAGTGAATCGGGAGAAGCTGTGTCATGTCTGCCTCAACGAACACGGAGGACAGTGCAAATTCAAAATCCGCTGCAACATTGGCGAATGCAGAGAGTTCCACAATTCGCTGATGCATCCGGTGGGAAACGTGGTACCCAAGTAACACCAGAAACATCTTCTTTGACAAGAATATAAGAAGTTTGTTGTAAAAAAGTCGTGAGGATGAAATACCAAACATGTCTGGTCTTGAAAAAGTTTTCAGGATGTTTGTCATCTTACCACTACGAACTATTTTTACTCACTTTTGAGTATCCATACTTATGACTGATTTGAGTTAAACATACTTCATTTTGGATTGTTTGGAAATAGCGTGTATGCTAGATGTTTGTAAATATGTTGATAGGTTGCATTCAAGATGAATTTTAAACATGTTTTTAACATCTTTATGCAATAGTGAAATCATTCCGAATAGATTGTGAATCCAATACAGTGACGGCTGAAAATATGTTTATTTGAAATACTGGAATAAAATAAAACACTACCTAAATGTAAGATTGTGATGCCACTCACTGATTCAAATAGAAGCCAAATTGGGCATAGGGGTTTATTCAAATGTAGCATAAAGCAATAGTTTGGGAGAATGTTTAGTATTTTTTATAAATTGTTACGTTTAATGTGTGGGGAAGTCTTTTGAGATGTAGCCATGCACAACATAATAGAAAAACTTCATTTGTATTTTCTATTCATACTGACATTTCTCGGTTCAATTTTACAGCAAAAAACGCAGAAAATAAAAAACGAAGATTTGAAAATCAAATGTGTTTTCACCCGTACCGGAGACTTGTACTGTAGGGCTGTAGACTTGGTAAGATCGCCATGTTGGCTTCTGCGAATGCAAGTAAAGAAATCTCACTAAAATTCAATAATTTATTCGGTGTTTTAATCCAATCGATGGTCTATTCCCTTCAGCCCGGAAGGTAAAACGGAAAGTTGTACTGCTAACCTTTGAGCCGCATATACAATTTCGATACAACTTCCATGCGTAAAGCAGTTTTTATTTCTCATTTGAAAAAAGTAATAAAACAATCATCTTTAACGCGTAAAATAACACCAAATACGATATCGTTTCGCCATTAAAAAAATCTTGTTTATATATTTCTTTTTTTAATGTCTATACTGTGCTTGCTTCAGACAAAACACATCATTATGTTATAAGCATGCTGTTGGAAGCATCCACAGAACATACACTTCGTCTTATGGATGTTCTACAAAACATCTGGTATGACCTAAAAGATGTTAAAAAATGCCACATTGCTTGCTCTTTTTCGGTTATATGCGTGTATGAAATTAAGTTATTGACGTTAGAAAAAAATACATAAGCTTGGTCTAAAACGTGAATTATTAACATGAATATGACAAGTGGTGTTACTTGGGTAGGGTTCAACGCGCACATACGGACAAATTGCACAGTCATGTTCCGGATTATTCCAGTCCAGCGATTTGTAAAGTTGGCGTTCTTGGATGAAGGGGCTTCGCTAACGCTGGTTGAGAAAAAGCTCGCAGATCGCCTGGGAGCAGTCGGAATGCGGGAGCGGGCTGGACCATCAAATGGACCGGAAATGTCTCGCGAGTGGAAGAGTCTCAGAGAATGAGCCTATGGGCGTAAAAAGAAAGTCCAGTTGCCGACGATAAGTTGCTGCTGAACACGGTCCATACGTGGTTGGAAAGCTGATGTTGCCGCGTCAGAAGCTGGACTGCATGGAACTTAAGGGACAATATGGCCACATAGGATTGCCAATCGAGTCCCACGACGGACAACCCCAGCTACTAATCGGGGCTAACAACATTCATTCGTTCGCTCCACTGGAGGCAAGATAGGTACGCCAATGGAGCCAATTGCTGTCCGCACCAACCTCGGGTGGACGGTTTACGGACCAAGACAGTCTTACCGCGGTGGCGGTTGGTAACTATCTCGGCTACCATCAACATATCACCAACGATGACCTACTGTCGTAATTTTCGGATGCTTCGGATGCTTCCTTGGGAGGTCGCGGCGGCAGGGGATCTCCTGGTTTCGTCTTCTCCATTTTGCTAGCAGTTGGTCGTGCCTTCACCGGGAAAACTTCCGTCGCACCGCCGGTTTTGTTGTCGTTGGCGACAATCTGCTCCTCGTGTTGATCCGTTTGGTTGTGTTGATTCGTTGCACTGTTGCACTGCTGTTTTTTTTTTTTGTATCCGTTCGTCGTGACGTCCGTCGTAAGAATGAGCTGCTAGACGCAGCCCTGTTTTCTTTTATAGCTGTTCGCAACCTGTTTTTATATTCTGACTGGCTGGCCAATCAGAGACAACGAATGGAAGACAGCAAAAAAGGGAAAGGAACTTCTTTGTTTTGTTGTTTTTTTTTTAACGTTCTTCGCGAAGGAATAAAACATATTTTCCAAGAAAAGCTCCCAAATTTGAGCGTTACGGATTTTTCTGCTGGTGCTAGAATTGCACAATATTAATAACTGATGCGTAATATATTTTTTTTTAATTAATCGCTTTTGACCCTGTTACTTCTACAATACTTGTCTCCTCTACTCTCTATTATTCTGTATGTGATGGCATGTAAACTATTTTTTTTTTTTTTTTGAATATTTTATAATGCAATAGAAATGTTGAAAATGTGTTTATTTGCCAAAATAATTTGATGCAATTTATAATATTTGTGTAGGTTATCCTAAAACATTCCTTCAAAAGGGTCATCTTTTCTTTCCGAAGAATGTGCTGGTCTATTTGCCATGACTGTCATTCGCTTGATTGCAAGTTACCCGCGTTCCATACCTCAGCGGTTGTGTCCAATTTTCTTTCCAATCGCTGTTTCAACCCTAAGAGAACAAACAAAAATCTGCATTATTTGAAATTTGTTTTCAAATTAAAGTTTACCTTTTACTATTCAAAAATACTAAAAAGAACCATATCCTTGAATCTGTTTGGCTTTTTCGTGATTCTTTTTGGTCTTTGAATGTCGTCGCCCTTCACAGTATGTTCCTGGTCTGAACAAGGGGAATTTCTGGGATCGTCCAGTTCTGCATGAGTTTCTGCTTCTTCCTGCTCCTTCAAAGCAACGTCAGATGGTTCAGGCGTCTCAAGGCCTTTCAGTAGTTTTTTAACATCTTGGACATTCCGTGAGTACTGAACTCCTCGCTCGCTACAGAGGACAACCTTTGCACCTTCTCTTGCGATGATTATGAATCTTTCCGCACCAAAGGTTGGATCTGACTTCTGTTTTCTTGACTGAGCCAACAAGACCGTATCGCCCACTCTGATATCGGAATCCTTTGCTCCTCGGCGCGTATCGGCGTATTTCTTGCTTTTGAGTTTAGCGACAGCATCATTTTCTTCTACGTCAGTGCGATCTAACGATTCTGAAGCGGTGTTTCCCCAAAGTGAAGGAAATGTTCCGCGACATTTCCACCCCACTAGTAACTCAAAGGGGGTAACTCCTAAACGAGAAAGCGGCCGAATTTTGTTGTGTGTGTGAATGTATCTTTCCAGTGCTGTCCTCCAATTCATTTTGTCTAACCGGGCAGCTGCCAAAGTCTTCTTGATTCCACTATTTTGCCTTTCGACCGCCCCGTTTGACTGAGCACTCAAGGGAATGGACTTACGTATCTTGACGCCTCTATCTTCCCATGTCTTAATAAATTTCTCACTCTGGAACGGAGGTCCATTGTCACTCTGGATTGCCAAAGGGTAACCCCATACTTCAAATATTTTGGCAAGGGCAGCATTAGTTGTGTCTGCATCAATTGTTTTCATCTCAATCACGTGGATATACCGCGAGTAAGTATCCACTACGACAAGAAACTCTCCAAGTCCAAAATCTTTGTCCGTGAAAAAATCTATCTGCAGAATTTCCCACGGTCCTTGCGGTAGTTCTCGGCTTGTTAATGGAAGTGGTGCATTTTTCTTTGAGAGCCTAAGGCATGTCTCACAGCCATCTATGTACTTCTGAACATATCCACTCATGCCTGGCCACCAGAAGTGACTTCGCAGAATTCGTTTCATTGAGGCTGCTCCCATATGACCTTGATGTGCTAGTTTAATAGCTTTGTCTCGCAAATTGTACGGCAAAATTACTCGATCTCCTTTGAAGATTAAGGCTCCTAAAAGACGCAAATACTTTGCGTGACATTCGTACGCTTGTAGATGAGTGCCCCATGTTGCTGATTTCAAAGATTCGCGAATTTCGATTTGTTCCTTGTCCATTTCAGCATCCAATTCAATTTCGTTCCAGTTCATCTCCATGCTGCCTGCATCGAGCGCGAATAGCAAATGATTTTCAGACGAGTCGTCGAAGGCTTCGATTGGTTTTGTTTCAATTACCAGTCTAGATAGGGCATCTGCTATATTCGTCTTTCCTGGAATACTCTCAACTATAAAATCATACTGCTGCAGCCTTAATGCCCATGCCTCTGCTCGCGATATGGCTCTTTTACCAATTCTATGCATTCCTCCAAAAATAAATTCGTTTGATTTTGCGTCGGATCGAATTTTAAAGGGAGTGCTCATTAGGTAGTTGGCAAATCTTTCTACACCCCAAACCATAGCCAAGGCTTCCTTCTGGGTGTGGGGGTATTTCTGCTCCGTTGAAGATAACGCTTTTGATGCACAAGCAATTACCCTTGGTTTAAAATCCTTGTCGAATTGGACTAGTACCGCTCCTAGGCCATGTGGTGAGGCATCAACATAAAGCTCTGTTTCATCCGCCTGATTGTAGTAACCTAGGGTCTTAATATTCGTCCAAGCGACGCATGTAAGGAATTCAAATTCCCGGTCCAAATCCTCCGACCAGTAAAACTGATCTGCCCGTGCTAGCTCTCTCAACCGCCATGTTTTGTCTGCTCGATGAAGAATGAATCGATCAATGTAGTTTATCAAGCCCAAGAAACTTCGGACTTCAGCTTGGGTTTCCGGTCTACGGAAATTCTGGATTGCTCGAATTTTATCGTGCTCCACACTCCATCCCTTGCTAGATAGATGAAATCCCAGAAAGGGCACTTCCTGTTGATTTAGCAAGCATTTACTCCCGTTGATCTTGACGTTATGGTTTTCTAGGCGCTTTAGTACATCCTTGAGATTTTCATCATGCTCCTCTTTTGTTGCTCCAAAGACAAGTACATCATCCAGATAATTGACTGTGCCTTTGCATCCCGAAAGAATAACAGACTGCATAATCTCTTGGAAAATATCCGGTGCATTACACAGCCCGAAAGGAAGTCGACGGCATCTGAACAATTCATCTCCCGAGAAAAAATTCGTAAGATGTCGACAGCGCTTGTCGAGTTCTACGTGGAAAAATGCATTTTTGAGATCGATGGTAGAAAACCACTTTGCTCCGTGTAATTTCATGAGTATCTCTTCAAAGGTAGGCATCTTAAACGGGGTTCGATGAATACATTTGTTTGGACCTCTTAAGTCAACGACTAATCGGATGTCATTCTTTCCTTTTGGTACCACTAGCAATGATGAACAGAAAGAGCGGTCCATGTCTTCCCTTACTTGTTCGATAATTCCAGTTGACAATAGTTCACTGAGCTTCTGTTTAACCAATCTTTTAAATCCTGGTGGTATATTAGTATAAACGTTTCTAGCAGGGGGCATTTCTTTGTTGTAGTGCAGCATTACTGGAGGGACGTTGAATTTAGGGAATTCTTCTACTGTGCTCATAGTTTGGTTTACCATGGCAAGTTCACATTTCCAGATATTACCGTATCCACCAACTGGCACTCGTAACCCTACATCTAACAGACTGTATCGAGCAGCTGTGTTAAAACTCATCAATGATCTCGTCTCTTCAACAACATAGAACTTTTCCCAGAAGACCGGCCTTTCTTTTGATACATACAGTTTTGCCGAAAAAGTAGCTATCACGTTTATTTCTCCTTGCGATGCATACGCACGTAACGTCTTATCTGACGTGTAGCATAAATTGACCAATTCATTTATTTTGAATTCATTGCGGAGTATCTTGTCCAGTATTCCTCTGGTTATGGTGTTTACTTGGGCTCCGGAATCGATAAAAAAGATTACACGTATTCAGGCTAAATGTCCCACAACGTATGCGTCTTCTTCTGTTGGTAGACCAACGGTTGCCACTGCTGGACAACTGTCCGTAACTGATGCCTTGGACAAAGATACTTCTAGCACCTGTAATAATGTTATGTTTCAAAAAGAATTCTTCATGCGTTCTAATTTTCGGCTATGTCATCTAACATTTTGAAATTATTTCTGTTGTTAAGCCTAGTATGCTTCTAAAAAGTAATTGCTCAAGGAATTTGCGTTCGGTGCTCTTCTGTAAAATGGTTAGAGGGCAAACGATACTTGCCCACTATTCGCGTTTCTTTGAATGAATTTTCCGTAGACCAAGGTTGTGCAAGAGTTTATTTTGAGGAACATATCTATTCTTCCAACCTTCTATCCAACTATACCGTTGATCAAGTTAAAAAAAATTCTTGGTGAATTCTCACAACCACAATTTCAAACCAAACTACCAAGAAGAAAATTCAAGCCAACATAAACCCGAATATGGTGAATTTAAATTGAAAACTCATTAAACGTTTTACCATTAGAACAACATCTCTTTTTTTATTATTAAAACCTTTAAACAGTCTTTCACAGAACGAAATTTATTTCAAAAGTCAGATGCAATAGCCTTAAATCAACATGAACTTATTCCCGATCGACATCACCCATTACCTTGTCGTCATTTTCTTCCCCATTTTGCTTGATTGCTGCAATCTTCGGTCTTGGTTCATCTTCCGCTGATTCTTCAGATGTACGCTTCTGTCCGACTAATAGCTTTGGTAGGTTTCCGCAAGTACGAGCTAGATGCCCACGACGCTTACAATTGTGGCACACCTTGTCAAGATTCGGACAAACCGAAGGATCGTGATACATACTGGCACAACGCCAGCAAGCGCTTCTAGAAGTTCCTGGATTATGAGTTTGACCTTGCCGGAATGTTCCTCTTCCACGCTGAAAAGCTTTGAACCTTGATCCTGTACCACGACGAATTGAACCTCGGTGAACCATGGGTTCCGTTATTGCAGCTATTGTTGCGCTACTCTGTTGATTAAGTTTTCGATACTCCTCCTCGTTGAATATTTCCATTTCGCGATCACGCACCATTGCAATTAAGCTGCTCATGTCACCTTGGTTGACCCAATTTCGCTGAGCTAGGACACGGACTCGGCTATCAATGGTCCCTTTGACGATCGTACGAACCATGGCCTCCATCTCCTCGTCTTTATTGTAGTTACACAGCTTTGCAGCAGCTGCCACTCGCCGCACAAAAGAAATATTGGATTCACCGTTGTGTTGAGCTGTGTTCATCAACCTGCTCCGTTGTCCGATAATGTACGTTCTCGATCCGAAGTAGTGGTCCAAACGGGCGATGGCATTGGAGAAGGGATAAATACGCTCATCTGGCATGTCTGCCGTGGATGATGTTCCTTGCACCATCTCCAATAACTTTGAACCGGCTTTGATCCTGAAGATGTCCATTTTCGCCCGCTCATCGGTTGCGCGTACCAAATTGAAGGATGCATTGAGAATATCCTTCCAATGCTCGTAGGCCTTTTTGTCCACATCAGACTCACCATCCGATGGTTTGCATTCGGGAATGTTGAGTGTACCCAGTGACATATTGCTCATAGTGGCCATCAGCGATTCGTTTCCAGCTGATGGAGGTGGACGAAATTCAGAACCCTCAATGTTTCTGAAATTCATAGAATCGTTTGCTGTCATACTAGTGTCCATACTTTGCATACTTTGCTCTTTTTCCGCTCTGATGCTTGCCAATTCGGACTTGACGGCCGACAGTTCCTTCAATAGCATTTTCTTCGTGAGCTTAGTTTTCGGTTTCCTGTTGAAAGCAAACAACCATATTTCAGTTACTCTGCCTCGACCATCAGAGCACTTATGTGCAGTTTAACAGCTGGAAACTCTGTCTCGACTACCAGAGCTCCTATTTTCCATGAAGGAAACTGCCTGGACTACAGATCCTTTTGCTTATATTACATGATACTTACCGAGTTTCAGATGTCGAGGTTCTGCTGCCGACTGAGCCATTGTCGTAATTTTCGGATGCTTCGGATGCTTCCTTGGGAGGTCGCGGCGGCAGGGGATCTCCTGGTTTCGTCTTCTCCATTTTGCTAGCAGTTGGTCGTGCCTTCACCGGGAAAACTTCCGTCGCACCGCCGGTTTTGTTGTCGTTGGCGACAATCTGCTCCTCGTGTTGATCCGTTTGGTTGTGTTGATTCGTTGCACTGTTGCACTGCTGTTTTTTTTTTTTTTTGTATCCGTTCGTCGTGACGTCCGTCGTAAGAATGAGCTGCTAGACGCAGCCCTGTTTTCTTTTATAGCTGTTCGCAACCTGTTTCTATATTCTGATTGGCTGGCCAATCAGAGACAACGAATGGAAGACAGAAAAAAAGGGAAAGGAACTTCTTTGTTTTGTTGTTGTTTTTTTAACGTTCTTCGCGAAGGAATAAAACATATTTTCCAAGAAAAGCTCCCAAATTTGAGCGTTACGGATTTTTCTGCTGGTGCTAGAATTGCACAATATTAATAACTGATGCGTAATATTTTTTTTTTAATTAATCGCTTTTGACCCTGTTACTTCTACACCCCCCCCGAAAAAAAAAAAACCAACACCTGTGCCCCCCCCAGCGCGCGGGGGAGAAAAAAAAAGACCCCGCCCCCTGGGCTCTGTGGAGGCGGGGGACAAAATATTGGCCCCAAGAGGAGGAGAGCCGTATTCCCCCGTGTTTTCTCGGGGGGGCGCGGTCCCCCCAGATGAAGACACCGGAGAAACACACCCCCCCCCCCCCCCCCGCACACAGAAACGCCCGCGCTGTATATTTTAGTGGGGTCTCCAGAGAACCCCCCCCCCCCGCTTTGGGGTGTTCCCCGCAAAAAAAACACCCGCAAAAACCCCACAAAATCCCCCCCTTGGGTTGATGGGAGCGGTACTAGGAGCTAGAATGAGTCAAACCGTTTTGGGCACCCACTCCTACAACATTAACCGTACCGTCTTCTGGACAGATTCCCGCACGGTGTGCGGCTGGCTGAATTCCGACCAACACCGCTACAAGCCTTTCGTGTCGGAGAAATACAAGAGCTGACGAAGGTGGCAGATTGGCGATGGATTCCAACTCAACTCAACATTGCAGACGTACTGACTAAGTGGGGGAAATTTGGTCCACCCTTGCAAGGTGAAGGTGAGTGGTTCAACGGGCCGTCTTTCCTACATCGGTCGAAACAAGAATGGCCAACGCAAGAATCCCATATCGAAGAGACGGAGTTAGAGACGAGAGGGCTTGTACTGTTTCACGGAGTGATTGACGTTGAACCGATTTCTCACTGGAAGAAACTGTTGCGCATGACAGCCAGTGTAGTACGTTTTATCGCCAACTGCCGACGAAAGCGGAGGGGAGAACCGATAGTGACCACACGAGCTACGGCGAAACAACGGCGGATGATTGAAGCGTCTGCGGTAAACTACTCGTCGGTGAAGGCCCCACTCGGACAAGAAGAGCTCCAGCAAGCAGAAACGATTCTTTGGCGGCAGGCACAATGGGACAGTTTTCGTGACGAAATGAGTGCGCTCACAAACAATCTGAAGCGCCAGCCGGGAGAACAGGTGGAAAAATTGAAAACAAGCAGCCCGGTGTACAAAAGTTCACCGGTATTGGACGACGAAGGTGTATTGCGAATGGATGGTCGGCTTGCGAACTCCGAAGAGTGTTCTTTCGATAAGAAGTACCCAATCATCCTCTCACGGTTCCACGACGTTACGCAGAAATTGATTCAGCACTATCACGAAAGGTTCGGACACGCGAACTCGGAGACCGTGTTCAACGAGATGAGACAGCGGTTCCAGATTCCGAAAATGCGTCCGGCGATACAGCAGGTAGTAAACAAATGCATCTGGTGCAAAGTCAACAAGTGCCACCCGCAAACACCGTGGATGGCTCCACTACCGGTTCAACGAGTCACTCCTCATTTCCGGCCTTTCAGCTCCGTCGGTATCGACTACCTGGGTCCGGTGGAAGTTACAGTTTGGCGGCGTAAGGAAAAGCGTTGGGTGGCAGTTTTTACTTGCTTAGTGGTGCGTGCGGTGCACCTGGAAGTCGTGCACAGTTTAACGACCGAGTCGTGTCGGATGGCCATTACTCGTTTCAAAAGCAAGTTCGGCAGGCCAAGCCAAATATTCTCCGACAATGCAACTTGCTTTCATGGGGCGAACCACGAGATGGTCAACATGGCGAATATCAACCAGGACTGCGCAGAGACCGTAAGCAGTTCGACTACCGCCTGGCACTTCATCCCACCTGGAACTCCACATATGGGAGGCGTCTGGGAACGGATGGTGCGGTCGGTGAAAGAGGCGATGCGGGCACTCGACGATGGAAGAAAGTTGTCTGACGAGATCCTGGTTACGACACTATCAGAAGCAGCCGACATGATCAACACGCGACCGCTGACGTACCTACCGCAGGACTCGCACGAAACCAAAGCACTGACTCCGAACCATTTCCTCCGGGGCACAGTGTCTGGGGCAGATTCAATGATATCTAGAAGTACGACGGATCCCGCGGAAGCTCTGCGAAATATGCACAAGCGCTCACAGTTGCTCGCAGACCGAATGTGGGAACGATGGAGTAAAGAGTACCTCCCGACGATCAACCAACGAACGAGATGGTTCGACGAATAGAAACCGCTCAAGGAGGGCGACTTGGTTTTCGTGGTGGACGGGAAGAATAGAAAGTCTTGGAGGCGAGGTGTCGTCGAAGCGGTGACCAAGGGTACAGATGGACGAATTCGACAAGTGGACGTGAGGACGGCTGATGGTAAGATTCAGAGACGAGGAGTGGTGAATTTAGCGGCGTTGGAGGTAAGGTAAATCCGAGAATGTCGGATGTTACGGCCTGGGGTGTTGCGACGCCGCTTGAACAGAGCTAAGGCACAACATCTCAGTGAACAGATGTATGGCACAACATGACAGCTTGCGCGCATGTGGTAGTGGTAGAATAGAGAGAGTCGAGAAGCAGCTGTTGGGATAGGGGTAAACATAAACATTAGAATAAATAATTGATTGAGTGGTAGTCAGATAATCGCCATTGTAAGAATTTAGTCTTTGGAAAAACAACCGTAGATGCGTAAAGTTTGGTTTATTTGGAAATTTGAGGAGTAGAAGTTTGACCGAGTGTAATCATAATCGGTAAGGTTAAGATTCTGCTTCCAGTAGGATTCCGTAGGTAAGCACCTGAAATAAATATAACATGAATTAGTGTACAAATCAAAACAAAATACTAAACATAACAATTCGCCCCGCAGTTGCCAATTTGTAGGAGAATACACCGAGAATAACGGAAAAAATCCCCGTAAACGGAAAGAAATAAAGGTCCGCAAAGCCAGTTATCCTGTAAGTAGACAAATATAGAAAAAGAGTAGAATGATAGGCTAAACTTATATCGTGAATTTAATAGCACCTGCATATGGTCTACTAATAGGGTAGCGGTACCCAATATCGTCTCTATTTCGATTGGGATTGTAGAAGAGGAAATAGTGGAAGAAGAAACCACTTCTTGTAAGTACTAGCATATGTTATCTAGTAAGAATTTGTATAATGGAATATAAATAAATTATAGTTTTAAGCGTTGCTGAAAATCAATCGGCTGCTGTGAAAATTTTGGTTTCCCTTCGGGAACAAGCACCATCGATATAAAATAGCAATTCTCGGTTGTTAATAGAATAGTGAAAGTGTGTGATGTTCACTATCAGACGGTTCTAAACGAATCCTCGAAAACGAAAACGCAGAAAAAAAAAAAGAGGAAAAAAAAAATTTGTGAAAAAAATTTCCATCTAGACGATATATCTGAATGAATGCGTTGCCACTGAACGCAAGCAATGTGAATACACGAGATTAATTTGACTCAGTGAATGGAATCAGCTGGAATGATCAGAACAGAGATATGGCTTAAGAAGACATTTTTTTATGTTTTTATGTTCCATTAGATTACTTAACGTCATGTTAGATCATTCTTTGAAATGTTAAATTATGTTTAAGCAATGATTTAAAGAAGTGAGTGTGATTCAATCAGTCTCGCTCAGCTGATTCACACTGAATGCATTCGTCAACGATTCAGCAGGTAAAAAATAGGAACTGAAAAAACGTCCACACTGCTACAGTCCGATTCATTCAGCCTACGATCAGCTGCCAGTTTTGCTCAATTCTGTTTGCTACGTTTGCTACGAATAGAATGAGAGCAGAACGGTAATGAACATAATCGGTATAACTCACACGTGGTTACACTCACTTCTGACAGAGTATGCATATGAGTGATAAATGAGTGCAAAGTGAATCGATTTTTCGCATGCTTGTTGGCACGTACTTTTTTTTTTATTTCATGATCCAAAATAATAAATTTCTGAAATTTGCAATCATAACTTTTTTTTTCTTTTATTTCATGAAATGATAGTTAATGAGTTGAAGTTTTAATAGAAAATATGAACAAACAAAAAGATAAAATATTTTTGTATAAAAAAAAAACACAATAATATCAATTTTTCATAATTTTTATGATTTTCATATTTTAATGGTGTTTGACCACAACGGCTATATTTTTCATGCCTCCTCCTTTTAAGATACTCTTGGCATTTTACGTTTTACATCAAACAATAATAATTGTTATGCAAGCCGTTTTAAGGAATCATTTTTTTTTTTTAAATAAGTCCTTATATAATATACAGGTGTGAGAATCGAACGGTTTTTTGAACAAATACTTTTCATATCTCTTAAGCAAGACGACTGATTAAAAAAATTCTTCATAGAGATTCTTTTGGGAGTATAATACCTTTCATTTAGTGGTTATTGCGTGCAATTCAGTTAAGTGGTCTGGGTTTTGGTCGTGGAATCTTTGGGTTTTGGTACAGTTTCCGGTCATATCTTTCGAGGACTTCAAATGATGAGTTGACAACTTCGAAGGAGGGTGCAACCGACCTCTGGTCCTCACAAGTTCCTACCTCCGCCTCCACGAGTCATATGATCACAAGAGACTACCAGCTGAAACATGGAGACGCTGGTTGGCGTAGCCTGGACAATGTTGTCATTTTGACAATAGCGAAGTGAGGGGTGTGACTGAAGATCGTGTACCTGGTGTTTTGATCAAAATTTGGTCGACTTAAACTTAACGCATTTCCTTTCATCGTGCATTAAAAAATTTTGCACACCCCTCATTTTGAAGATGTGTGCGTAAAGCATCATGCTTCTATTTTGATTTTGAGATTAGCACTTCAGTTATCAAAATGTCGTCAAAGGAAAAGAAGCAACGCATCAAAATTTTGCACGTGCATGGCGAAAATCCAAACTACTCTCACGCCATGTTGGCGAAATTGTTGAATGTGGCTATATCAACTGTTACCAACGTATTAAAAGTGTTCGGTGAACGTTTGTCGACAGTCAGGAAAGCTGGATCGGGGGAAAATCGAAAACCGGAGGCCACAGCGACGACAAAAAGAGTTGCCCGCTGAGCGAAAGTAGTTTTGTTTTCAATGTATTGTATCAAGTGGAATACTCATTATCCTTTCAACGGGAAAAAATGTACAGCAAATTGACTTTTCAATTTGCTCTCACTGATAGCAGGATCAGTTTTTAATTTGTTGTCACAGGAATAAATGTTTGCTATAAATGTTGATCTTTTAACCGTTAAAACGACCAAAACAACAGCAACCTGAGTAATCTATCAGCAACATCACAACATCATATTAAATTTTCTATTTGATCTCAATCTCAACTCGGGAAGTGAACTCAAGATTACAGCAAGATGAAATTTATTTATTTTTATCATGTTTGACAATTATAAAGCGAAATCAAATTTTGATTTTAATTTGATGTTGATTTCAAAATAAGTTTTCGAATTGCTATCTTTATGATGTTAGACTTTACTCGGAATTCCAGTGGATGTCAGATATATTTTGTACATACGCATATTATCTTCTCGCATTGACTCACTGTAGCCGCTTTTACATGGTCAAGTAATTTAATTTGTGTAATGAGTAATTTGTAATTCCATGTACATCATTCAAGATTGTAATTTAGCATTTTTGTTTTTATGATATCTTATTTTTGGTGTACAAACTATACTAAATATTAAATAAAATTTAACGGGGAAAAGGAGGGACCATCAGGGCACCTAAGTGAAACGATTTGGATAGGGAGCAGGGGACTGCCTCTTTTATATTGTTAACATTTCGCGGAACAAGGGCAGGATCTATTGGGTTTATTCTGTCAATGAAGGGCTCAATTCTAGTGCTGTGAGTGTGACCTTGCTTTTGGAAGGAGATTCTCTTCTCGATATTCGCGGGTTTTGCGTAAGTGTCTCTGCTTACGGGCCCGTCCAAACGTGTTTGGCCCTTCATACAAGAGATTGATGATCACAAACAACAATAGAATCCTAATCAAGTCGATATTCAGATTATTCCACTGCTATGGAAAGGTACCTCGCTACAATAGATGGTAGTATTAAATAATCATCATCATCATGTTCCGGTCATATCTTTCGAAACTCCTGTAGGTTTCAGCCAAAAAAGACGTTCGTCTTATTGGAGGTTTTCTTAGATCAAAGAGAAATAGCCTCCCAACTCACAGGATTTGAATCCAATGGACTATTCGGTATAGTTCATTTTGGAATCCAGAGCCTGCACAACACCGCACAAATTACTGGAGCATCTAAAATTACAAAAAAAAATCATTTAAATATCAATGGCACAACTAGCGGTCATCGTGGATAATTTCACGAATTGATTGAAGGCATGTATCTCATTGGGGGCGGCCATTTCGAAATGAATGATTAAAGCTCGTTTCATGTAAAGAAATTACAATATAAAACAATGTATATAGTTTTTTTTTATTTGTCAATTAAATATAATTTTAACCCTTTTTTGTTGTACGGACAATATTTGGACACCCTGAAAAATGGTGGCCGTTAAAAGAAGGCGCTAATCGTGCGTTGAAACTTTTCGGAAGACACCATGTGTGTGTGTAAAGTCAACCATTTCGACGTAATCTCACACGATCACGTTTTCGCCTTTTTGATCACTGTGCACCGGTGCCGAATAGTTGAAAAACAATTGACATCATGGCATTTTAAAACGTACCTATTATATTGAAAACAAACCCTTCAGCTACTGCACCCAACCGAGGGCTCCGCACTCCGAGGAGTAAAACAAAACCAACAAAACGGAAACAATTCTCGAAAAAGGCAAGCCGGCTGTTTGACGCATCATTACAGAATATCCCCCCGAACGGCTGACAATGTGACGACGCGGCTCAAGTGGCAAAAATAAAGCAAATAACTACCGACACCAGTTGGCAATAAAGTAATAACCGAAAGCAGAAAACGCAAAAGGAAGGCATCAGGTTCAAAGAGCATCGATGCCAACTCCCGTACTTGGCGCACAATCGTAAGAATTCCATAAACTAATTTATATTGCATTAAATTGCTTGTTTGCTCTGGAGCCAATGTTCTTACCGACCATCCGACCGGCCGACCGTCCGACCGATGTTCCGGGTGAAGTGAAGCACGACGAGCCCCGACGTGGTGGCGGCAGCAGCACCGGTAGACCACGTGCCTTATGGAGTGCCTATCATCTCTCTTCTCCAAGTGGCGAGAGTAGCTTGAACCCGGTGAAACATGACGCAAAGAACGGCACTTTGAGGATGCGGATGAGCGCCTGTGGTACAACACAGACGATTCGCTGGCACGATGTTCCGTAAATGATGATTGGTAAGGCACGATTTTCCGTTTATCCCACTAACTGCAGTGTGGAGTGTGGATACTTTCAGCTGCAGCCACCAGTGCATCCATCAATCGTGATCCCCTGGCTAAGCAATAACTGGTCAATGAGTGGGTACTTTGTGGCCTTGCTTGCACCTGTGGTCCTGGCACGTGCTGAGAAACTGGATACGCGAGCGTCCAGGAGAATCCTGTGGAACTGGCGCCTTTCAGATGCAGCTTTCAATTTTAGCGAATGTATTGAGGCTTATCAAAAGATTCATAATTATCGCATTAACACTTTTCAACGCAATTGGTTTCGGAATGACTTCATAATTCCTTATAAACAAACATGTTTATCCTTAAATTTACATCCAACTCACAATAACCCCTGTCAAGATTGTTTTTTGTTGACGTTTTTTTGTTTGGTTTCTTAAGATAAGCTCACATGAGAGAAAAAAAATACTGCTATCTAAGCTGTAAAAAACAGCTCTCACCATTTATCCCTTGTTCCGACTGTTGTTTTGCTGTGATTTTTTTTTCGGGATAATAAATTTGACATCACTTAAGTTTTTCCTTGCACTGTGTTTTGTCCTGCTCTGCTTTTCAGCCTTTTTTTTCAAGTCAGTTAGCAGTAAATCATCTATCGTTGGCACTGTTACGCTTTTTCGGTAACCAGCTTTTTGCTGTCATCTAAGGATAAGTGTTTAGGCCCAAAAGAATGTTGGTATCTTTTTTTGGGAGAGCGGTTTTTTTTCATCTCATATTCGTCAGTGACTCATTTAAAAACAATTTCAGGCATTCCTGTGGGGGTGACAAAATATTTAACTTAAGCCCAAAGGTTAGTGATTGAGATATGTCAAAACTGTTGAAATAAGGCATGTTGTTTCCAGGAATGACGTGCAGTTTAACGTTTCGGGGTGCTAAAAATAGCTCCACTCGAACAGCTACAATCAATCAAATTTCAACATCGGCCCCCAAAAGGTGTGAGCCAGAACAATGAGGCGAGCAATATCCATGTACAAATAGAACTAGAGCATATGCTCCAGATATCATCATTAGTATTGGCAGGAGGATCACGTTCCCACGGTTTGATGTAATTGCTCTAACATTTACTCGATTTTTTTTTCATTGATTCTCGGTTCAACCGCCCCGCTACCGTATTTTCTCTCTTATTCTCCTATGGCGCCAGAATGATAAAATAATTACCCTGCCAAAACACTGCCTGAACGGCGTGCGGACGGACTTTGCGCGAGTTCAATTGGCTCATAGCTCATCGATACGATTGAATGCCTCCGGTAACAGACACGTCCGTTTCTTTCGCGGTGTGGAAACGGTACAGGGGTAGGAGGAATAGCGATAGGTTACTTTAACAAACTTCTCGGCAGGTCTATCTACAGTCGGACCGCCTGAGCCGGCCGATCAAGATATGGATAGCTGGAGTGCGCTCCTGATCCGAAATAGGAAAATAGAACCAAAATAGTAATTATGTGTAATATATTAGGCTGTAATTATGATGATTCTTAGCTGTAAAGGTGAGGCAGCTAATCTCGGTGTAATGATTGACTGGTTCAATAAATCTGTTTGAAGAGTGCTTGACGTTTGAGTTTCGGGACATTTTGGAAATGTCGTTTCCGGGAGTCAGTAAAATACTGTGTGTTAACTATGAAAACGAGCACTACTCTTTTTAATGACAGGTCCAGTTATGAAATGTTATCATATGTTCATGAAGAATGCTTTCACGCGCTAGTGACGATACCGCAAGTAAGGGGTTGACGTAGTCAGAGTTATCTTATAATAGTTCATACAAATACTTTATCAATTTGTACAATATCAAAACGAAAGGGGCATGCAGGTGATAAAAAAAAACATAATTAAAATTTATTGTGTGGAGTAAAACAGAATTTATTCACAAACAATGATAATATTCTCAAATGAACAAAACAAAAAATTATCGTTCTGGACAAAACAAACACAACTTCGTATATTGACCACTAGATTGTCCTTGGCTTCCAATGTTTCGTTGGGAATCCATTATTGGCGAGGCATGGAGTGGATCAGGTTGTCAATAATGCTTAGTGGGATCTCTGCCCAAGCTTTTTGGATTTGCTCAATCAGTTGATCCGTGTTGCGCTAATTTTCGTGGTTGATTATTCGACTTACGATCTTCCAAAGGTTCTCGATCGGGTTGAGATCCGGAGACTGCGGTGGCCAATCCATACTTATTACACTGTTATCCTTAAGCCCCCGGTGGACGACTTTGGAAGGGCAAACATACTTTTGCATATAAAAACTAATAAGGCCGGAACAAATAATGATTTCTTCTTTTGTCACACGGCTTCCGTTCCAGTCGAGGAGAGGGGGGTCTAGAATTAAAAAAAAAAAAAAAACTTCAAAATCTCACTATTATATAGTAATCAAACCGTATATTTCAAAACTGCTTCGATTCAGCGGGTTTTGACAGTGATGTGTAGCAGAAGCCACAAGTATAAATTTTATTGTGCGTTACACTGGGATTACTAGCAAGACACTTCGCACATAAGTTTTTGTATCCTTTCAAAAACGAACATTGATAATAATGCAGGTGAATGGGATCTTAACATGTGATTTTTGGGCTTTAAAAAATATCAGACAAATCATCAAGCGGAAAACTACAAAAGTAGAAATTTTTATCAAAAAAACGCTCCGCTTCCGACAGTTCCTGCTTATTCAAACCGAGATTCAAACTGTACTTCGAGTACATAAGGCGAAGAAATTTGCATTCGGTGCAGTTGACGATCAAGAGCGCTCCAGTCGACGCTAAAGCGAATGAAGGATGAAGCAAACTTTTAGTTTTAATAGGCACAGCCTTGCTCTTACTCGGTTGATGATCATCATTTGGTTCAGTAGTTGAGAGGCTTGCATATTTTTTACATTGGTACAACTCACACAACTCAAACGATTATTGCTTCACCTCGGTTACCACGTCGGGGTCACCAGAATGTTACGACAACCATTGGGTCGACTGTGAAGGTGCGACCGGGCACTCCCTCGACCATATCACTTCAAAACAAAACGTCAACTGTCATGACTGGTTAAAATGAATTGGTTGCGAGCTACAGAGTCATAAGTTTCTCAATACTCAATACTCTTGACTTAAATTAGGAGAATTAATAAGCTAAATCGTTGTGAATTAATCAAATTACCATTTGAATTGACCCAAGGTGCAAAGTGCGTGTTAATTCTATTGCCTTAGTTTGGTCCTCATTGAACTACGAATAATACGTTAACTTACAAAATTCCTACCGATTCTCACGTGAACACTGAAATGTGAGTATTATTTTATCATAATTTCTATCCCAATCTAATGAGCCCCAATAAATTGCAGTTTTGAAGCTGTCGTTGTACAACTCTCAAAAATCAGTGTGTTTATTTAACGTTGCCATAGTGAGCGGCAACACCCAGCTTAGAGTACATTTAAGACGAGCGACGCTATATTCATGTCTTAGGGTAAATGACTATTGTTGAGTCAAAACTTAATTTCAATTTCTGAAAACGATACTCGAAAGCTAAGAACATATGAAAAATCATTTGATGAGAAAATTATGAACATTTTTTTTAATTGCATCCCGCGTACTGGGGGAGTTGGACCGTTTCTATCGCATCAGTGCTTCGATAGATTGATGAGGTTATCATCACGTTCACCATAGCATAGTGATAGAGTGCCCGTCTAGCGTAGAAGGAGGTGTGGGATCGATTCCCACCGGTAGGCAGTGAAATTTGTTTTCACCATTTTCTCAACAGATGATCACACATGTTCTTAGCTTTCGAATATCGTTGTCCGAAAGCTATATTCATGTTTTAACAGGTTTCATACCCTTTGGGAACGATGATTAGTATGGAAAAAACATATGATCGCTGTTTCAATGAATTATATGCATGGACCCTGGATTGAATAGAGTGACGAATTGTGTCGAAAAGATAGTAAATTTATTGTATTATGGAGAAAATCGAAAAAAGCATATTTTTCTCACTTTTGACTCGGAATAAAAAACAACATGTATTTACACGGCGTGATAGCTGTCATAAGTACGCACTCTTCTCTAGTAATACGTGAAAAAAGCTGAAATACCTAATGTAATTTGTATGCATCTAGTTCTTAGGAATTGCATGACAATTTTAATAAATTTAACTTTTCAAGCAATTCACGAAAACTATTTGTGTACAAATATGCATACTTATGATACTACGTCATATAAATATTTATAAATTGTTTTTTATTCCGAGCCAACAGTGAAAGACATACATGTTTCGGTTATTTCACTACTAAAATAAATTCATTTACTTCTGGACACAATTTGTCACCCTATTCAATCTAGAGTCGATTAATATATGCTATTGAAGGGACCATAGAATCAACATATAGAACAAGAAAAGCCTACTTGTCCACTTCAAGGGACGGAGATATTCATCGGCACAAAGAAAAAAGTGGTCACGTATCGAGATATAGAACATCGAGATATGGAGAGTTAACTGTAATTTATTTCGACATTATCGTCACTCTTTTTAGAAGCACTCTACCCATCTCATCGTAGTGATCGTGGCTGAGGGATTTTTTTTATTTCCCCCTTCATGATAATCGCAAATTTTGGAGGGGGGGTGGCTGACAAAAAATAAATAAGATTTGTTCCGGCCTAAATGATCCACAAAAAAATTTAAATCGTTCCATACAAAAGCGCATTCATGACCCATAGAACTCTGGTAAATAGCCATTATAAAATAGATATGATCCATAAAATTTATCAATGTTATCCATAATTTATACAAAATTTAGCAATAAAAATGACAAAAATGAATTATTATATATTTAGGGAATGATCGATAAAATTTTGCGGATTACCCATAAACATGTTACAAATGATCCAAAAATGGTTTAATGGCTGCAAAACTTGCAAAATTTATCCACAGAATCTAACCTTTGTGCAATATAATATATGCACCTGATTCACAAATTATTGAAAATGTTCCAAAATAAATTTTAAATGATCCATAAAACAATGAATAATGAACTGTAAACTAATAGAAATGATCCATAGCAAATCAACTGTGTGCACTTAAACATATGGGTATGATCCATAAATTTTGCCGGCATTTTTGAGTTTTGGTCACTATGTTTTCAAATTTTTGGTTCATAAAGATTGAGAAATTGATCCTTAACATTCGTGTTCGACTGATGCAAAATTTGAAATGTTCTCTCCCCTATGCTTAAACGATTTTCCTGAACAACATCTTGAAATTTGAGCACGTCTGATAAGAAACTAACAGTAATTAGAATTTTTTATTACGAAATTGCAAGTACCATGGAGAAAGCAATCCTTTCGTTCAATAGTTATTTTTATAGAAAATTTCTCAAGTACAGTTTTGCCAAACAAAGGTTTTCAGAAAAACGAATATTCTTAATCAATTCATAAAAAATTAATAATCTTTTGGCATAAAGCTCCTTCAGACACACTATATTGTACAATGTCACATAGTAGCCACGATTTGTTGTGCTCTACTGCCAAGTTTTGTTATCTCAGATATCATTTTGAACTCACCTGTTATCGCATAACAAAATTAGCTATCAACATTGAATAATTTTGTTGTCATCTGTTATCAATTTTTAAAGACGATTTTTGACGAACGTTCCTGAATACTACCAGCATGCTTATGAATGCTGAATATCACCAGCATGTCATGGATATGGAATTGAGCTTTTCATCAGAAGCAATACTTCAGTTATTAGTGTATGAATTTGATATCATGTTGATAACATAATTTAAAATCATCTGAAGTAAATTGTTCATTTCACAAAATTTGTTATCAAAATGAACTCAATGATAATAAAACAAGTTAATGTTGCGATATCCAACGAATAATAATTTGTTATTACTTTTGTTAAGGTCTGTATCCGCAATAATCCGGACACCTCAAAACATGAATAAAACATAAATTTCGCATTATATTTCCGTCGTAGTTGTTTATTTCAGATTCATGGGATGTGTTTTAACAATTCGTGAAGACAAAACATAGTTATTTGGTATTTGCATAAAATTTTCGAACTTTGCGCTTAACTTCGTCCATTAGGGTTTGTACAGACTCTTCAGAAATCGTAGAAGCCGTTTTTGTCCAAATTTGCTGGAAGTGTTTGATGTCTTCGATTCCTTGCTTCTTTCCAGAAAGCTTCCGCTTCATCAGAGCCCAATATCTCTCGCTTGGTCGTAGCTCTGAGCAATTTGACGGGTTTCAGGTTTTTGGTACAATGTTCACTTGATTTGCTTGGTAACACTCCATCTGGCATGATGCCAAATCGGGCCAGAACAAAGGTTTTTTTTTGTGACTTTTGATGAAGGGTAGCAATCGCTTCTGCAGACACTCTTTCTGATAGATCTCCTTGTTTATTGTGCCTGTAGTGACGAAAGATTTACTCTTTTTGCCACACGTGCAAATTACTTGCCACACAAGGTGTTTTTTTGGTAAATTTCGATGCCATCTTCGTTCTGAAATGCTCAGCTGTAGCATTTCTGGCCATAGCAGAATAAAAAGCCAGCCCTGGAAGCTGCTTGAAATTCTCCAGGACATAAGTTTCATCGTCCATAATAACGCATAAAAACTTCGTGAAATATTCGCAGTACAAACGGCGAGCCCGTGATTTTGCTGCCAAGTTCTGTTTGTCGTTGCGATTTGGAACTGTTTTTACTTTATACGACTTAAGTCCCAAACGTTGTTTTGATTTTTGGACAAAACCAGGCGACATCCCTATTTTACGAGCCACCGTTCGAATGGAGTGATTTGGGTTTTTCGTTAATATCCTTTTCACCTTTCGGTCCATGACAGGATCAGCGCGTCCAATGTTTTTGTCACTTCTCGGTTTCCTCTCCACCGTCTAACGTTCCGAAAATGAAATAAGCACATCGTGAACAGTGGATTCAGGCAAATCCTATGTTTTTGCAAGGTCCCGTATTGACAAGTCAGGATTTGCCGTACGCCCGTATAAAATTCGCTCGCGCACCTGTTTTTCTTTCGTCGCCATCTTGAATACTAAACATGAAATGTAAACATCAATCATAGTCTTTTTCATCATAGACTCTCAGCTATACCATAGTGGTTTTTCATTCCTACGTGCAATATTTTAAAAGTTACAATGATTTGAAGGTGTCCGGATTAATGTGGATACAGACCTTATTTTGGCTGTTTATTCAGCCAGTATAATTACATATTTCGTGATCAAACAGTGATAATCAGATAATAGAACTTGTTATCACTTTGGTTTAAACCATTGCTCGGGTTACGTGCACGAGTGCTCTTAACAAAATTTATTGGAAAACGCGTGTCGCAGTTGCGGTCGTAAAAAAACGTGAGATCGCAAAAGTTAATCAGATTGCTGAAAAATTGATTTTTTTTCCAACGTGATCTTTTTTTCCAGCAATATTTAAGCTGCATAGCTAATGGAACGGACATCCCTAGTAGCACACTTGTCACAAATTGGTTGAGTTGACTGCTTTGTGGCTCAACTATGTCACAATCAAGTCGCTGCAACTATTTTTGACTGTTTTGTGCTGCTTGGGATGTTAATAAATCTGAGTAGTAGCGCAGTCAAGGATCGATTTCCTCGTAGCCGAAATTAAAAAAAATTAAACCCTAAATTTGAATAATTTAGGATTTAGGACCAAAGTCTACGCTCTATACATTTTTTTTAAATTTGTATGGAGAAAAGTCTACGACGTGGGATAGGGGGTCTAAGATTTTCAAAAGTGAGTCTACGTGGTTAATGAACAGGCCCTTGTTCTCACGCCGACTTGGCAAAATCACTTAATATTGACAAATCAACCGTGACGAATGTTATAAAAGTGTTCGGAGAACGTCTGACGACTGACAGGAAGCCGGTATCAGGAGGAAGCCGCAGCGACCGGAAGAATAGTGGCCAGCATTTTCAAACGCAATCCCAACCTTTTCATCAGAGATGTCCACGGAAGAATCAAAGTACTCATAAATGGGTGTTTTTCACCCACCTTGGAAATAAGTGGACTAACCTACAAGGTTAGTAAAAGCGTTTTACCCATAAGTGGGAACAACGTCTGTACGTCAAAATGGATGTTAATTTTTCACTTCTTGAAGCCAGATTTTTTTTGATGGGTAAAAGTACCCCTTCTAATCAAAGTCGATTAAATACTATTTTTAAAAAAATGTTCAGGAATCTTGAGAAATTAAGAAATAAATTAGCACATTGTATTTAATGATATTTTGTGTAAGCAATAATACATCGATTAAAAACTAAACATTTATGTTCTACGGGTTTATAGAAATGTGTTTCTAATTAGTAAAATCACTTTCCTGCTCAAATTGATTGTAATTGTGATTGAATTGATCGGGTTTTATCACTTTTCGATTGATGAAATAATTCTGGTTCGATCTCATTTTTTCGCAGGCATGCAGTTACAATGTAATGGGTCTTCCCTTAGCTCAGTCGGTAAAGGCGTAGCTACAAAGCAACACCATAATGGAGGTGGGTGGGTTCGGTTCCCGGTCTGGTCTAGGATTTTTTCGTAAAGGAAAATTTCTCGACTCCCTGGGCATAGGATATGATTGTACTTGCCACACTATTATACTAATGCAAAAATGGTACCTGGCATCGAAAGCTCTCAATTAATAACTGTGGAAGTGCATTTAGAACATTGAGTTGAGAGCAAGCAATAAGCTAATTCCGAAAGCAATAAGCTTGAAATGCTAAAAGAAGAAGAAGAAGTTACAATGTAATAGTCACACTATTGACTTTGATTTAATATTGTTCATTTATTATAGTAAAAAAGTATCTAGATTCACAGAATGATGGTTGTAGAGTCTTCCACAGAACAATCAAATTTTGAAAAGGAAGACTGGCAGAGTTTTTATTTCAGACGCACTTCGCACCAAATCGTATTCGGAGTTGGCAGAACCCTCTCAGATTTCAATGAAACATTCTGGCCACGTTGACTTTGTTATTGTTATTGCTATTGTTAGGTGCATAAATCGTGCCTTTAACTGAGGCGTATCCGGGGAGTTCTCCCCACAACCTATTAATCCTTCCCGTTGCTCGTGTCAGCTTGTGCTATACTCTAGACACACAGTGGGTGGTCGTATCCGGGTCCTCCACTGGGTAGGCGCAAGTGTCCGTCCAGTTTCTGGTACATTAATTAATCTTTATGCCCAACTGAAGTACTATTACATAAAAACTGGTGACCCATTATAAAGCAATACCGGCGCCGGCCGTGCCCGAATGCTGGTCAAGTAGGGAGTGGGAAGGAACGTGTTGACATGGTACTCGCTTTGAAGGAAGCCGAGAAATCCTCTGCATTTCCACGAGAAATCACTGGGATGTTGGATAGTGGGGGAAAGGTTAGCAGCAGGGCTCGTTTTGGTTAACGATACGCTGAAAGTATGTAGCACTATCCGCCAAAAGCAATGGACCGCTCCAATGTGGCTACAAAGAGACAAGCAAAACGAAAAATAAAACAAAACAAAATAGACAAAATAAAACAGGATATTAGATATTGTCTAAAAATATGGTAGAACTAAATTATTTGTTGCGCTTTGCAAACCAGCTCTCCTCGATGTCCTAGATGGCCAAGTCCTGCTGGACTCGCAGCTGCTGTCGTCGTCACATGTCCACATCAAGGCGGCCGTCGCCGACGTGTCAGAAACCTTCCGGTAGTAACATGATAGGGTACAGGACGGGTTTTAAGCAGTTTAGTCAGCACCTGTGACATTTGATGAAGCTGTATGTAATCTATAATTAGAACTGCCAATATTTAGACATTAATCCCTCTGCTTACGTCTGGTCTATCGGAACATACCTTCAGCAACGAGCATTAGGCTCAGAAAATTTCATAGCCATGGAATAAAGTTCCCAATTGCAGGGACTTTTTAAACGCATGCGGATTGTTTTCCGATTAAAACAATGTTTTCTTCAGCTACTCAATCTGTACATAAACAATATTGTTAATTGTTAGAGTGCGATTCTGTGCATGTGTGCGAAGGCAAAGTGAAATAGGCCAGTTCACGATTTGCTGCAAACGTCAATTTCCTCAACCCGCTCCTTCGTTTTGCCCATCCGCTCTCGAAAACAATCAACCAAAACATGTCGATTGCTACGATCACAAACTCGTCTAATAGCAGGTTATGAGACAGACGTACACGACCAAACTTTTAGTTTGTCATTGATCTTTAGATTGGCAATGTGTATTTCTTATTGCATTTACTCTCACGCAAATGTTAGCCAAAGCGACTGTGGCGACAAACGGGATGCTTCGTTTAAAAACAAACAAATGCAAGAGACAGCAGGCTTAACGTTACAATACCGGTGCGCTATATCCATGGTTAACAAAGAAGAGAGGAAACATGGGCTCTCTCAAAAGCAACAGTGATGCCATAGCTGCCGCTCAACAGCGAAGCATTATTTATCGTTGACTACTATTGGACAGCTCCGAAACATATTTTTTATTGCAAATGATAGTGCCAGATGATGGACAATATAATCATAAGCATAGATCAACCTCAAATGACTGGAAGAAACATGAAATAAATAGCGATTTCAGATTATCTAAATATGTAAGAAATTTAACTCAATGTTCAACATCACATTCTAACAACAAGCCTAGTTGTGAGAGAGAGCTGATGAAGACATGCTCTGCAGTACACGCGATTAAATGCAAAATACACAAAGGCAACATTTGAGCGAACTTCAGCAGGTAAGAAACTGATGGTTTCGAGATGATGTATTTTAAATCTTCAAAATGACAGTAATAAATTGGTAATCAATCATGATTCATACATCGAATCATTGGCCCAATAGATACAGCTTATGATCGTATCATTAAAAGTGAAATAATTTGGAAAATGTAGGAGTTATAGACCTATTTCCTAACAACTGATTAAAATAGTGACCCCTGATTTAGCCGTTTCCTACCCTATCTGCGTCTAATACACTCAGTAGCAAAAAAAAGCCGAGCAAAATTTAGCTTCCAAGAAACCCAATGTTCAACCTTCTGTAACTTTGTCAATTATCAATATTTTTGACTGAAAAACTGACAACACTATAACCATTGTATAGACCTTATGTGACCAAATTTTTTAAAGTTGACGCTCCAACATGAGTATTTCCATTTTTCACCCGATATTGACCATGCTGAAATATCGGTGCAAAAAAAGCCGAGGCCCGCTGTAGTCCAAACCACTTGATGAAAACAGTTCAAATTTTGTTAACATCGTTTTCTATATTTTTTTTGGCTATGATGAAATTTTTAATACGCTACCTAAATTTTTCTCAGAAATACTGATTTTTGAAATTGGTATGTCCAAAAACGACTTTTTTCACTTATGTTATAAAAACTTCAAATTTATGAACCATATCAACATGACATTTTACATTTCTACAACTATGCATTGGTTATAGTGCTGTCAATTTTTCAGTCAAAAATATTAATATCTTTTTCAGTCAAAAATATTGATAATTGACAAAGTTACAGAAGGTTGAACATGGCGCTTTTTGGAAGCAAAATTTTGCTCGGCTTTTTTTTGCTACTGAGTGTACCTCTTGCACCGATTAATATACAAACTACGCCTGCTCACCGAATCAAAATTTACTCAGGCACGGTTGTGGTATTTTCCTTTAAAATCTAGTTCAAGATATTGGCACTTGGTTGCAGCAAACAGAATCAATAAGAAAAATAGACTCGCTTATGACCTCTAACTTTACACGGTTGCTACTAACACATAACCCACACACTATCAAAATGTCATGTGAATTTCTGTCCCCTGAGACTGACACATGCAAGCGTCCTTTAGCACATAAGAATGAGTTAAAAGAGATGAGAAAATAAATTCAATCAACGTTCCCCGACTTATTACAATCAGGAATTACGTCTCGTGAAAAATTCATAATTTCTAAGAGTGCATACATTCGTATACATCTCTACACTCTACGCTACACTCCCGTTTCACTCCACTTAACTCCCGAGCTCAACCGCACACCAACCCACCAAACGAAACCTTCGAGCACCACTCCAATTGGAAATTCGAAAAGGCGATCTTCGAAGGTACCCTACTAAACATCGTCACATATTAGGCTTTTTGACGTTTACTCACTCTTCCTTTTCTGGCACATGCAGAGGCAACATTCCATAGACCCAGCTTATTAAATATTTATTCCAACAACCAAATGAAAACGTAGAAGGTGCCCTGCATTGGCCAACAATAAATTCTCTCCCAAGCATTCCCCTTAACCATCCAAACCCAACACTTCATCATACCCAAACGTTTTTGCTGGAAAGAAATAAAAATTGTTATTGTTATTGATTAGCCCCACCCTGGCAGGAAACTACCCACCGATCTGCACCTAAGCTGGTTAGGGATAGGAGGAGATTGATAGGGAAAATTTAAAGAGAAGGAGTGTCCTTGAATTTTGATTGAAAAGAGACAGGTAGGATAACAAAAAACCAAAGAAAACCAAAATGGACAAAATAAAACAGGATATTAGATATTGTCTTAAAAATTTGATAGAAATAAATAGTTTGTTGCCTTAAAAGAGTGGTAAGCGTGACTGCTACTTTGCACCCCAGTGGGTCTGGGTTCAATCCCAGTCGATGTCGGTTGTTTTTCTGAGGCGAAAAAATCTGGTCACGTCTTCCTTCGAAAGGGAAGCAAAGCCGTTGGTCCCGGCTCATATTCATGAGTAGGGTCTAGGTGGTGGAGTCGTCTTCCTGGCGTCGGTGATTGTAATCATGTGAGGAAATAGGTCGACGAAAAAAAAAAAACTATTGGGTGAAATGAGCATAAAATGAGAATAGTGAAAAATCGTTGAATAAGTGAATATAATATTCCGTTGTTTGTTAATCTGAAGCCCATTTGAGTTATATCTGATGAACTCAGTCGGCTGTTCTACTTAATAGCCCCTTGATCTTGAAATGTTACTGGTCTATACCGTTACTGTCACCCTTTATTGTTAGTGAGGACATAGAATGTTTGAAGCCTGAAAGCTCATTTCTATTCTCTTTTGCTCAGCTACTCTCAATGTAAGTGTATTCAATTTTCAACCTACCGTACACCGACGGAACTTTCAACACTTTCTCTTCATATCTTTCATTCTAGCAAACATTACTGTCCACTTTTGGTGCCTCATGAAGATGAGCGAAACATCTGCTTCTACATCATAATTGTTACTCAACGTACGGAGAATACAGATATAACAATTATAGCAATATTTAGTGTCAACCAGTGGGTACGCCAAGTTCCCCTTATTTCAAACTCACCTTCAGTTCAATTTGCCTGTTGAGTTGGACACATCACAATAGAAAGTATTGTGACGGAACACGGGCGTTAGGTTACTAGATGTATGAAAAATACTCCTACTTAGGATTATATCTGAAAATTCTATTTAGGATTATATCTGAAAAATCCAAATTTGGCCAACACCCAGCAATGAAACTTTCTGGCCACGTAGACATTGTTACAAAAATCAATTTAGTTTGCAACACTTAGTTATTCCAAAATTGATCTAGACTGTACGGTCTAAAAGTGATCTAAAATTGTATGGGTGACTATCACAAACGCTTCATTGCCATATCAGAGGTAATGACACACGATATCGTTGAACTTCAGTTGTTCATTTAAAAAATGTTAGATTTTATGAAAAAATCAACAAACTTTCCTAAAATGTATTCCATGTTTATATAATTTTTGGTTCATCTCCTAATTTGATATATCTTTTTGCCTCTAATTTTTCACCAGGAATAGGCACAAAGCTGTGGAATTTCTGAGTGCCAGATATTGTTTTGGTGTTATTATATGCCCGAGTTGAGTCTGAGATCAAACAGAAAACTAGTGAAGTTGCCGATAATGATTACTCAGGTTGCTGTCGTTTTGGTCGTTTTAACGGTTAAAAGATTAAGTTGAAAGCAAACATTTATTCCTGTTACATCAAATTTAAAACTGATCCTGCTATCAGTGAGAACACACAGTCCACCCACAGTCAGACTGACGGAACAATCTGCAGCCGGTGATCATCGCTATCTGAAAGCTCGGCTTCAGGATCCAAAAATAATGGACACTGTGAGGACATATCTTTCATTTTTGCACGACCAATCAGCAACAACATGCATTCGCGGAATCACCAAAACTAGCGCAACTCTAACGTAAGCCGCCGAGGGACTACCAACCGACAATAATCAGCTGCGCGAAATTTTCCTGGAGGTCCACGAGGAGCTTGGAATACCACGCAAGGACGCCTTAGCAGACCTGCAGTCCCATCGAACGTTCCTATCCAGTGAACGCATTCAGCGGCTGCAGCATACTAGGGAGGATGCGCATAAATTTTATAGTCCGCAAATTTTTCAATCTCGTTGACGCACCCCTCGGAGGAAATTTTGACAAGAGAAGAGGATAACTTGTCCATACTTCCAGAAGAAAATTCTAAAGTAAGTTTAACGACGCTTTCTACTGGTGTATTGCCAAAATTTCAATCGCATGAAAAGCCCAGCCAAAGTGAAAGAAATTCAACAAACACTTCTAGCTTTTTCTTTCAACGTTATTTTGGCAACCAAAAAAAGCTGGGATGAAAGCGTCAGAAGCGAAGAAATTTTGGGAAATAACTTTAATGTACTCCAGCATGACCGTAATTTGCAACATAGCAATTAAAAGTCTGGAGGTGGAGTTCTTATTGCCATCAATGCAGACTTTACTTCTCAAGAACTAAAAACTATCAAGAACAAAGAATTTAAGCATGTCTGGATTAATGCACTTATTACTGGTTAACACACACATTTTTGCATCTGTGTATTTCCCACCCGAACATGCCAATAAACAAGCTTTCGAATTATTTTTTCAAACTGTGGAAATTATCATGTCAAATATGGAACCAGAAGTAAAACTGCATATTTATGGCGACTTTAACAAACGGAATACGAACTTCATCACTGACATTGAAAATGAATCATTTTTCTCCCAGTCGTAGGCGAAGACGAAACATTACAGTTACTATTCGACAAAATTTCCTATTTTGGCTTAAATCAAATTAATCATATAAAAATTCAGCAACCACCTTAGCTTAGCTTAGCCTAGCTTAGCTTGACTGACTGCACGTATCAATGGTTGCTACTCCGTGATTGATCAGAATCAGTGAAATTGCACAATGAATCAACTGAATGGGGCTGGGAGTAACCAGCCATTCTCACTGTACACGTTTCAGTGACTCAATTTCTTTAATAATCAATAACGGCGCCGGCCACGTCCTTGCAATCAGGTGGGATTAGGAAGGGAAGCTACAGTGACCTTTGCTGTTTAGGGACCGTGTTTACCTCCGCATCCCCACAAAGGTCACAAGAAGGAGGTTTTTCTACTTTAGTAGGGTAGGGCTCGAGATGGATCAGGATTCACCTTGATAAGTGATGTGATCATATAATATAGTTCATATAATTCAGGGGACAAAAAGGATAAAAATTACTTGTTTCGCTCCGCGTTTTTGAGAGCACTTACCACCTCTCAATTGTCTGAAAATCCTTTGCGGGGTCCAACTGGTTGGCGGTCTGCTTCTTCCAAGGTATCTAAATTATGCCTATCCAAACCCGCCATGCTTGCCCCATATGGCATTGCAGGTGAACGAAAATAGCATCGTATCTCGAAGTTAACTCCTCCAACCCATCAACATCGTCGCTACCTTTTCGTTTTCTTCAGAATATCCACCTGCTTCGGCGAATGTTTGATCAAAATTTCCTTCATCGCAGCCATTCTTGGCTCAACCGGCTTGCACCTGTCTACCAAACTCAACTTTTGGCATCGCTCCAGGACACCGGAGAATCTCTGCGAACACTCCGGATACCCGGTATCCTACAAACACCGATGTTCGGCAAACTTCTCGTCATAAACCAGTTCCGCCACAGACCAGTTCCTTAACCGACATGGCTTTGCTGTAGATACAGTTCCAGTTAAGGGTCAAACTTGAAATACTCTGATAATAATTGTTTTGGAATATCGGAAAACACAGCGAAAAAAAATATGCACGTCAAACTTGCTACAAACATCGCCTACTCCTTAAGTTCTATGAAACTCCATTAACTCTGCACATGAAGAATATAATTGTAAAGTCGAAACTGAAGTCAAATCATGCCCCAGGAACTTCTTCAATTATGTAAAAATGAAATTGAAAAGTACCAATTTTCCCTCACGAATGCATTTTGATGGAAATGTAGGTGAAAATCCTTCTGAAATATGCAAGCTTATTGCAAATTACTTTCAAATACAATATACCACATTCTCCGAAGAAGACTGCGATCGCGAATTCTTTGCATTCATTCCCAACAATATATTTGTCAATCAATTATCTACTCACGAAATTCTTAAGGCACTAAAAAACTTGGATGCTTCTAAGGGACCAGGACCAGACGGTATTGCACCCAAATTTTTGAAGAATCTTGCAGACGAACTTACCCTTCCTTCAGAACTTCTTTTTAATATGTCTCTGAAATGCGGAAAATTTCCTAACATTTGAAAATCCTCTTATTTGGTTCCAATTTTCAAATCAGGCACGAAATCCGACATCCGCAACTATCGTGGAATTGCATCCCAAAACTTTTTGAATCGCTCGTAAATGAAAATATTTTTCAACTATTACAAAATCAAATTACAAGCAAACAGAACGGCTTTTTTAAAGGTCGCTTAACTACCTCTAATCTTCTTGAATTTGTAAATTTTATTCTTAATGCAATGGGCAATGGCAAGCACGTAGAAGCCCTTAACACTGACTTCAGTAAAGCATTTGACCTAATCGACGTACCATTATTTTTCTTCATATTGCAAAAAAAAGGAATGGAACCTGGACTGTTGAATTGGCTGCATATTGAACGCATCGCAAACAAACAGTTCGTCTTCGAAATAAATTTTCAGACCCCATCTCAGTCACCTCGGGGGTACCCCAAGGTTCACATTTAGGCCCACTTCTTTTTACTTTGTACGAAAACGACATTTCCGACATACTTAAAAAAATTCCAAGTACTTATATATGCAGACGTCATGAAGCTCTTCATGGAAATAAATGATTCTAGCGACGCAGAAGAACTCCAGAACGAAATTAATTTATTGGTCACATGGTGTGGCAAAAGCTTACTTGAACTTAAAGCTATGCCCATTTAGAATCCGGAACAATAAAATCATTTGTATCTTGGTAACGGATTGACAAATAAATCAGTTTAATACATCAAAACAAAGGTAATTCCCTGTACTTTATGGAAAAAATATCAATACAAATCATTCCTCTTCGTTTCTAATGAAAAGTCGCTTTTTCTTCTTTATTCCTCCCATCAAACGCTGCACACTTCCGGAGTCAACTTCCTTGGCACATTTGTTCCACATTTTGGTCATCTGAGTCGCGTCCCGAGCCGTTTTTCTTAAGCTTCCGCTTCATTACTGCCCAAAATCTCTCGATAGGCCGGAACTGCGGGCAGTTGGGTGGATTTATGTTTTTATCGATGAAATCAACTTTATTATCGCGGTACCACTGGATGACTTCCCGGCTGTAGTGGCAACTCGCCAAATCTGGCCAAAACGTCACGAGACCTTTATGGGCTTTAATGAAAGGTAGTACGCGGTTTTTGAGGCATTCTTCCTTATGGGCTTTAATGAAAGGTAGTACGCGGTTTTTGAGGCATTCTTCCTTGTACAGCTTCGAGTCCATCGTCTTATTCGTCACGAACACTTTGGTATTTGCTCCGCAACTGCATATCCCTTGCCAAATCATCAGTTTTTTGGCAAATTTGTCCATAAAAGCAATCTTAAACTTCACCGGAACATCTCCTCCTGCCGTCGCCATGTAGAATTTGTGGCCAGGAAGCTGTCCGAAATCCATTTTGACGTAGGTTTCATCGTCGATGAGCAGGCATTGGTACTTCATCAAAAACTACTGGTACAATTTCCGAGCTCGAGTTTTGGTGACGAAACTTTGCTTCAACGTTCTGTTTGGTTGCTTGCTGGCTCGATAAGAACGCTATACTGCTCGCAAACGAATTCTTCGAACGGTACTGATAGCAACAGCGTATTTTTGTGCGATTTCATTATCTGATAGTCCAGGGTTTGCTCTGACGGTTCTCAACACCTTCTGGTTCAGCTTGCGGTCATATGTTCCACTACGACGCTTACCTTGAGGCACTTGATCCACGCTCTTTCGCTCCCTGAAAAGTTTGAGCACGTCATACACAGTTGATTTGGCGATTTTCATCGTTTTTGCGATTTTTATTGCGGACCACGTTGGATTATCAACGTGGGTGTGCAGAATTTTTTCTCTCCTCTCGGCTTCCATCTGGAATAACTTTTGACTCACCGCACTGAGACACCGTGAAATTTATACAACAAAAAGTGAGCGCCTAGGTAAACAAACCGCTGTAGAATAATTCTTGCAGCGGTCACTTTCCAGCGCCGCAGCAACACAATAAGTGATTCTGGATTCTAACTGAACAGAACTTTAATGTAAAAATGTGACTCAATAGCATCTAGCAGAAAATTGAACTAATTCCGTACTGAAATATTTATAGAAACTATAAATAGGTGAAAAATGCAAAATAGTGAAAATTTAGGCACTCATCCTAGACTCTGTAAAGTCACTTTTGTAGAACATTACAATACAACTATAAGTGAAAAGCAAGAAAAGGTGTTGGGCTTCATTCTGTTCAATTTATTCTTCGAAGGAAAAAGCGCCAGAGGGAAGATCGACTGGCGAAGAAATGGAAGCACTGTACCGTGCTAACGACACATGCAAATTCTACGAGAAGTTAAACAGCTCGCGCAAAGGCTACATACCACAAGCTGATATTTGCAGAGACCTGGATAGCAACCTTCTCACAGGAGGGTAAGAGGGGATTGAAAGGTGGAAGCAGTACTTCGACGAGCACCTGAACGGTAATGTTACAGCGAACGAAAGTGGCACTTGGTAATAAATCTAGGAACACGCACAGACGCGGAAAGGACATCGACCCCAACCCTTCAGGAAGTTGAGGAGGAAATTGGTCTGTTGAAAAACAACAAAGCCGCTGGTGTTGACCAACTCCCAAGCGAGCTATTAAAATACGGTGGTGAAGCACTGGCCAGAGCGCTGCACTGGGTAATTGCCAAGATTTGGGAGGAGGAATGATTACCGGAGGATTGAATGGAAGGAATGGTGTGTCTCATCTATAAAAAGGGCGACAAGCTGGATTGCTGCAATTATCGTGCGATCACGCTACCGAGCGCCCCCTACAAGTTGCTCTCCCAAACTCCATGCCGCCGCCTGGTCACCAATTGCAAAGGAGTTCGTGGGGCAATACCAAGCGGAACTCATGGCAGCCCGCGCTACTACGGGACTAGATTTTCGCGATTCGGCAAGTACTGCAGAAATGTCGCGAATACAACGTGCCCACACATCATCTTTTCATCGACTGTATCGTTGTATGATACAATCAATCGAGACCAGCTATGGCAAATCATGCACGAATATGGATTTCCGGAAAACTTGTCGCGGTTGATCAAAGCAACGATGGATCGATTGATGTGTGTCGTCCGAGTATCAGGGACGCTCTCGAGTCCTTTCAAATCTCAGAGGAGGTTACGGCAAGGTGATGGATTGTTGTGTTTATTGTTTAACATTGCATTGGAGGGTGTGATTCGAAGAGCTGAATAGACACGAGTGGCACGATCTTCAGGAAGTCTGTCCAACTGTTTGGCTTCGCCGACGACGTAGATATCGTAGCACGTAACTTTGATACATGAGGGAAAGAGACTCTCGAGAAGGCAATACTAACCTCCCACCACGAGTTCAGTCCGACAGTGATGGAATCGAGGCGGTAGAAATTCGTGTATCTGGGCTCATTGATGACCGCCGATAATGACACCAGCAGAGAAATACAAAGGCACATTATGGCTGGTAATCGTGCAGACTTGGAACTCCCAAGGACTCTATGGTCTAACAAAGTTCTTCGAACTACAAAGTTGAACATCTACAAGACAATAATAGGACCGGTAGTCCTCTACGGCAAACGGAGAACGAATATTGCTCGTGGAGGACCAACACGCTCTAGGTGTCTTCGAAGGTGTTGCCTACGATCTACGCTGGAATGCAGATAGAAGACGCAACGTGGAAGAAACGAATGAACCACGAATTGCACCAGTTGCTCCCATCGTACACTGCTAAAATCGGTGGACAACAGTGGGCTGGGCATGTCGTAAGAATGTCAAGCGATAGCCCGGTTAAAATGATTCTCGATAACGATCTGACGGAGAAGTAGCGCGCAACAAGCAAGGTGAATCTGTTCTCTTGGCAGACTGCGAAGCTGGCGAGGGACAACCATGGACCGAATAGAAAGGAGACATTTTTTGTGTATAGCAGAGGTCATCCTGGCCTTGGCCTGATAGGTAAGGTAAGCCAAAGAACAAATAATATCTCGTCTAAAAGACAACAGAAATAGTACATAGGCATGTAGGTATTGTAATCCATTGTATGTAGTCTACTTTGCTTGACGAAATAAATAAATTTGCTGTACATTTTTTCCTGTTGATAGTAAAATGAGTATTCCACTTGATGATCTGTCAATACAAAGAAAACAAAACTTCTTTTCTCTAAGGAAAGTGAACCCAAGATTACAGCAAGATGAAAACCTAAATTTGATATCAAATTTGACAATTGAAGTATAATCAAATTTTGATTTCAATTTGATGTTGATATCAAAATAAGTTCTCGAATTGCTATCTTTATGATGTTAGACTATACGCGGGTAGTTTTTCGAGTTTTTTTTTAAATTTTGATGTCTGTTCAGTCTGTGATGTCTGTGGATGTGTTTGTTCAACTGCTCAGTTATATAACCCTTGTGGAGTTGTTATAGTATTTCCATAATCTCGAGCAAGACTTTCTCTCCTTGCTATTTGCCTCAGAGTGCCACTAAAAGCATCACAGGGACCAATTTTACATGAAACGTTGCAAGACAAATAACATTCCGCTCTTAATTCAAGTTATGACTGGAATCTACACAGTCTAGCGAAGATTTTCTTTTTTTTTAATGTATTGTGCTGCTGCCACATCAAACAAAAAGAAATTTTAGGAAATCTTGTCGATTGTTTCATAAAACCTTTCATTTCTGAGATAAGCGACTGAATTGCAACTGGGTCATTACTTCTGATATGATAATGAAGCTTTTATGATAGTCACCCATCCAACCCTTTTTGTGGGATTTTACATTTTTCGAATATATCGATTTGAAACAAATCGGGAAAAACAAGTTTGGCTCTTTAAAAAAAAACAGGTTTGATCATTAAAAAAAAAAATAAGTATGCAAAGCGGCTTTTTGTGACAAAGTCTACATGTCCAGAAAGTTTCATTAGAATCCGAGCGGTTGCTGCCAACATTTGTTAGAATTGGTGCGAAATGTGTCTTCAGCAGAACGCAATGATACTCAAAAACCAACCATATATAAATCTTCTCAACTAAGCAACATTATCATCAATCCACAAGAAAAGCTCGAATATAAAGAGTATAACCAAATACAACAATATGATAATCATTACAAAGTTTATTTTGATAATATTATTAACATCAAATCCTTTTCGAATCGCGTCTGCCGCATGGTGAATGGGCATCATGCTTCAAGACCACAGCATCACCGTGAAGTGGTCGTCATCTGCCTCCACCGTGCATTACTGCGGGTGGTCCACCTGAAAGCAGGTATTTTCTCCAGCTAGCCCAGCCTCAACCAGTACATTACCGGAATGGACTGATTCATCAAGGTGGTTAGCATAGAGCATAGATTTTGTCGATGCTCTGCACTACACGTCATGAGCCAGGAGGAGGAGTGCATTCCTGTTTTCCTAATCATAACAAAGTGCTTTCCCACGGATATGATGATAATATGCGGTAGAGATTTGAAGTTAATCCTTTCTGGTCCATTTCGGTACGGCACGTAACAGAAAAAATATCATTATTTGATAGGCCATATATCAAGACTTAGTAACTTCAATTACTTTCCATTCTTTGTCTAATAAATTCTAGATTAATAAAAGTATTTGAACACAGCCACATTACAGAATGTCATCTGCTATTTGAGCAAACTCCCTTTGGATTAAATATCCTCGCAAACAGGTCCTCCGACTGTCTCAAACCACAACCACGATAATTACTCAGTATACATCATTATTTTTTCTTTTGCTGACATTCAATGTTATGAGTTGTTTATGAAAAGAATGGCATGGAAGGTTTCCTCAGTTGAATTCTCTGAAGTTTATGAATTTGTCGTGCCTATTTTAAAAATTTCCCATGAGATCATTTTCAAGTGACATGGATTGAGGGCACCTAATGTTCAGTTGAAAGTAAGTACAAGCGATATTTTTAACACGTACTCTGAAAGTGGCGCCCTGATCTCGCGTAGTAAACACTTTGAAGAAAGCAATCCATATGATTCCGATCTGCATTGCCACGGTAGACTCCGGTTACTGCGAGTTGATATGGGGGAGAGGAGGCCGACACTAAGAAAATAATCCAGATTTTTCAAGCAGTCTAAATTTAATATCGCTCGGGAACGACTTTCTTCCGCGTGTTGCGGTTTCTGGCATTTGTGCTCTCTTGGAAACCGTTTTCGGCTGGGCTGGCTGCGTTTCCACCTAATCTTATTAGGAAATTTTTCGTGCCGTTCATCCATTGATTGAGGTAGTTAATGTAGAGTAGATTTATGACCCTCTGTTTTGCAATTGCCAGAGGGGAAATGGTGAATCTTGAGTAGTAAACCATAAACTTTCACGCACATATTAAAGTGATTTTAGTACGCGATGCTAAGTTGAAAAGTTTCCATAAAAAAACGTACTAATTTAATGGCCAAAAGTGAGTAATCATTGGTTTCTGTTTTCAATTATCGATTCCCAAACATCGAATTTCAAAAAAAAAAAAAATATCCGATTAATACGAGTGGCACGAACATCACTGATGTTCTTCGTGATGCGAGATTATTTGTGATCCTACCATGATTATTTATAAGAAAACAATTTCCACATGCCAAATTCAAAATTCAAAGCGCATCCTTTCATGTCCAAATGTGCACATTCCCACATCTGCTCCGAAAGAAATCCATCTTAATCGATGCATCTCTCTATCTACATATCTCGTCCGAAACGCAGACGACGACGATGCTCGTTGGGCTGGCTGCTGTATTATGCGCCAAGTGACAACGTTCGGCTGAGACTGTGACCTTCGAAAATCTAGAATCGCCGAAAAATGTACCGTTAGCCACGGCTGCCGCGTCTGCATTGTTTTATTACTTTGAAATTCGCCTGCATATTCTGCGAGCACAAATTTGCCTTTTTCGGAGTTTGGGGCGCGCGGAGTTTTCCCCTTTGTGTTTCGATTACATTTGGTATTGTTGACCGGCCAGCGGCCTGTTCCACGGTTGGATTGCAAGAAACACGAGTAGCTGACCGGCGCGTATCTTCCCATACCCGGTTCGCATTTTGCACATTATAAGCGGACGGGCATCTCTGTCTTTAGATACGCAAACGCGAGAAGACCACAACTGCACGCTTTACACAACCAATAATGATTTTGAAGGTATTTTGTTTCACTTTTACTTTATCATTGTTTGTTGATCCTTGCGCAAAACCCGCGTACAATCACACGATCACGACGATTTGCACATATCTGGTGAGACAGTCTCCTCTGTTGGGCGAACCGGTGTTTTATGACAGTGTTGTCAGTTGAAATATTGCAGTTTATGTAGTTGATAAGAAATCTAGATGAGCATGATTGACCAACCGAGATTGCTATTCCGTTATTGCAAGATCAACTGTAAATATACAGAGAACTAACAGATGATGCTTGGGACTAACAGTCATCTTCAATGGGTAAAACCTGGTGATCCTTAACTAAGATACTCGTCTCCGGTCTCGCACGAATGCAGGACAAATAAGCAACGATTGGAAATGTTTTGTCGTGATACTCGCTTTACTGGAAGCCTCTGAACTTCCACAAGAAATCACTGGGATATTGGATAAAAAGTTTTAGTCAACAGCAGGGTTTGTATTGGTAAACGATACTTACTTACTTATTTTTGTTGGTTTTAAGAAGATGCACAAAAATATATTGAAATATCAGATCGAAATTTAAACCAAAATCAAGAATGCTATTGGGGCCTCTCGCGAAGTGTGATCGTTGTTCACATCATTGGGAAAACAAACAATTGTTAATCTGTCAATCTGTGTTTAACTGCAAAAAATCTTGGTAAAAATCTTAACTTCAAATTTTGTTTTGTAAACGGAAAACAGATCAGTACACGAAAGCTTCATGTTCTCGGGGGAAATCAATCATTGCACTTAAGCCCTTCTGACAGGCCAGTTTTGACATGATAATGAATTTGATTTTTTTTTTTGGTTTTCTTCAACAAGGCTTCAATCTAATTCTTCCACCTCGTTGTCTTTGCAGATGATTATCGTCCTCAGCTCACGAAAACATTTTCAATTACCTTTTCCTCCCCCCCTTCAAAAAATTCCGATATTGTTCAATAATCAAGTTGAACTCCTTCAAAGGGCGCAGCTTTCCTTTTATATATTTCCGAATTCTTACGAATATGTTTCTCGGAATCTGAAACCCCTAAATCCGTCAAGTGTTTTAGGTAATCATCCACACAAAAAATTGCAAGGAGCTCCATCAGCGAGACTTCAGCTGATTGCACATGTTCAGGAATTCCATGGCTTTTGACTGGAATATACGATTCGCTTTGATGATAAGAGACAATACGTAGCTTAAGAAGAAGATAAATGGCTGGATAAATCGGGTCATTAAGATGCCAACAATAAAACCGTTGTCTCAGTTTGATTAGAACGAGAAAAACCACACGACCTCCGAAAACCGTTCTATATTTCATTTGACAACTGCCTCCATCGATAGCCATCTGGTGGCAGGCGGATGCAGAACTGTGTCATCTGGAATTTCTTGAATCGTTTGAGGCTGCAGGACAAGTAACTGCAGATATATCGCATCATTTGTTCCAGGTTCAATGGCAGTTTTTTGCATGCGTTACTTGCACAAAAGGCTAAAAAGTACATTTGATAATTATCAAATGAGGACAATCATCACGTTTCAGCATCTTCTTGATGGATCGGTCAGAACCCACCATTACCGAAGCCCACAAACCTTTTTTTTTGTAATCGGTGCCATCGATCTGGAACTGTTTATCAATTGCGCAAAATATGTATAGGTTTTCGCACTGCAAGATTATATAAAAGATAACAAAATCACGTACGAAATAAATATGCAAAAATTACTATCGAGAACAACCAGGTAACCAATAAGCATTAGCATATGCAGTAAATCAATCCTAAATCGGCATCTCAGATGCTACAAGCATTATATTAGCATTATATCAAAATTTTGAATGCTATCTGTTGTAAAGCTGGTTTTAAAATGCTATTTAAAAACTTTTAGCCTGTAACAAACATTTCGAATGCAAAATAGCATTTATGAAGCATTATCACAGCATTGCAGTAAAGCAGCCGTATATTGGGCCAAAAGTGGCATTTATGTTGCATTTAAGGCGACTTAATTGCTTTATAGGCTGCCGTAAAGACGCTTTGGAACTGCTTATTGGTTACCTGATTATTCTAATTTCCCAAAATTTATTCTGCATAAATACATAAAAATACTTCTAAATTAGGCGAATAGTATTTTTGTAGAAATCACTGCAAGAAATTCTGCTGAAATTTTTGGAGCAATATCTTGCGGAACTTTGAAACCAACACTTCTCCAGCGGAATACCTGAAAAAATATCGAAATAATATCTGGAGAACTATATGTAAGAATCTTTGCAGGTATACTAGACAAAATTTGAAAAATAATTCTACAAAAAACCATTGCGAAATTTTTAAAGTTGAGAATTGAATATACGAGATTATGAAATTCATGCAAAAAAAATCTTCTTTGATTTCTCCAACAAATCAGGATTTTCTCCAAGAATTACTTCAGGAAAAAATGTATAGTTTTTGTGTTGTTCTTTCAGGTGTCCTCCAGTGATTCCTTTACAATCACAAAACTTCAAAAGGCCAGGGATTCCTCCAAACATTTCATTACAAGAAAGTTTTGAAAAACTGCCGATGCAATGTCAGAAGAAACTCCTGAAAAAATACCTGTAGGAATGCCTACAAACGTCTGGAGAATACCTATAGAAACGCCAGAATGAATATCTAAAGGAATGTCCGAGAATCTTGAGAAATTCCATGAAATTTTCTTCAAAAATTATCAAACATCAAATAATCAAAAAAATTATGGAGAAATCATTTGGGGGCTCACACAAACTGACTTTCAGACTGTCATCTGTCACTGCAGTGTCAGTGTCAGTGTCAATTGTGTTATTTTGCTTCATGGGCCTAAAAAGCACACTGAAAGTAGTATTGATAAAAAGTTGGATCCTAAACTGTACTCATATTTTGAATTTGAGGTTTTTGAGTGAAAAAGCAATTGCCAAAAAGCTTTAAAATTTTGGTTTTTCTCAAAAATCTGTAATCTTCACATACAGATATCTGTATGAAAAAATCGGTGTCAATCTAGATAAATCTGTGCATGTGGCAACCCTGCTTGAGAGCCGATTCGAATAGATTTGATTCATTTATTTGTTTATTCATTTTGTTTCATGCGTGATATGCGTATGAATCTACGTTGAACATGTTCAATTCTGAAGTCTTAAGACAGTTGATCCGGAGTCCAAATTACCGCAGCATTATCGAGAATCGGTCGCACAAGTGCACAGTAGAGTGCTTTGAGGTAGTGAGGCTCGGTGAAATCATGGGAGATGTTAGTGATGAATCCCAATTGTCGTGTAGCTTTCTTGATGATGGTGCTGATGTGCTGATTAAATGTAAATTTTTCGTCCAGTATCACACCCAAATCACTGACCAGATCAACGGGCTCGAGGACATTCCCATCAAATTGGTAGTTGAAAGTGATAGGACGCATTGATCGGCACTAGTCATTAATGGTGGGATGGAAGACTCTGTCACAACACCCGCACACAGGGCCGGAACGACTGATGACCGCTGGTAGGAATGGCTCGACTGAGGTGGGGGGCTCGAAGGATTCAATGGTACAAACTTCATTGTGTCCCAGTGATCTGCAGTCAACCCCTCAAACAAAGATTGCTGAGGTAAAGTTGGCGGAAAATTGTGGTGATGCACGGCTGTGCTGGAAAGCTCATGGGTTCCCATCTTGCTAAGCGTAATTGCCTTTAAAGTAGGTTTTGAGGTTTGACCGTCTGATGAGTTAGTGATGAGCGAGCGAGCGTCCATACTGGAAGCAGGAATCGGTTCAGGAAGTGAAGAATTGGATGATTCGTCGTACTTGCCTGGATTAGCATTTTGAAAGACCCCGTCATTAGCTCCAAACACAGGAACGGAATGGCTTGGATGGTTGGAACAATCGGTAGTAGACCAGCTTTGTTCGACTGTGTGGGGTGGCTTAGCGGCTTCCATCATGGTTCGTGACGTGTATTCCGTTATCTGCATGCTTTGTTGGCCAGATGAGCGATGACTGAGTGAGTTAGTGGAAGCACCAACACTGGAAGCGGGATGGAATTCAGGAAGCGAAGAGTTGATGTCAAAGTCATCCATGGATCTGATGTCCGTTCGTCCAAACATTTTTGTGAAGTAAAGTTGAAGAGTTACGGTTACGTGTCGCAGTGCAGCTGTAACCTGTAACGTGAGAAGAAATCAGGCAGATGGACGATACTTGGGCTTGCATACTTGCCTGAGATATATTCTCGGGACCAGGGCCAGAACCACTTCGTAGACAGGAGCTAACGTAAAGTATAGTGCTGCTGGCAATGCGTCCTGGATATATACGGCAACAGCTGGTGGTGACTTCCACATGATTTCGTATTAACTCATTGCCACGGTGGTGCAATTGGTGATGAACTTGGATTCGCAACCTAGAGTCTCTGAAATTTTAGCAATCTGTAGTTCTCGAACTGCCCGAACATTATACCCCCTGGCTATGTCGGAGGGTCAAGTGCATTGCTCTTCAAAGCTGGAGTCTGTACCTTTAGCCACCAGTTTTACCACCTCAGGATCATCGTCAGTTCCTAAATTAGCTTTAATTTAGGATTTAATTAAGAAATTGTTAGCTGGCTTTTCCCTGACAGGCACAGAAACAACTATTTGACTGCTTCGATCCAGATTGATACTTAGGAGGTCATCGTGCCGCTGAGTCCGTTTCACAGGACCGTTTATTGACAAGCAACGATTCACCAGCTGACGGTCGTTGGTTGATTGTTGGAGAATGCAATGTCAAAGTGGCAAATAATTCACTCACAACGTAACGAAGGGACCATAAGCAACGCATTTAGCAATGGATTACAGGTAAAAACGGGAAGCGATGGATTACAAGTAAAAACGAGAACAAACAATTTTATAATCTACACTTGAGAGTCGATTTGAACCAATTAATATCACCTGTAAGGATCCTGTTGGGGCCACTCACAAAGGGCGATGGTGGTTTACTTCAATGGAAAAACAATTTGCTTTTGAATTTCGCCTAATTATCGATTCAAACCGATCAAAACCATCAGCAAATATGCGGTTCTGAATGGTTGGCTTTTGAGTCAACAAAGTCTCTGGTAATGTTATAGGTAATGTTTTTTATAAGCGTGTTACTCACTTGAGATCTTGCGTGTATTCACTTCTCTATTAGTGATGCTGCATTTCCTATATGTCGTGCTACGATAGAAAAACGCTCAATCCTGAAAAATGACTCTCCCTTTGATCTACCATGGCAAAGCAAACCTAATTATAGCCCTGCCTGCAGCTTTGTTAGCTAGAAGAAGAGTTTGTTATAGGAATCTTCAATTAACTCTACGGATAATCCCTTTTTCCTTCCGATTGATAGAGAGAGTTGTCAAAAACAGAAGTTCCTTTCTCTTATATTACGCGAGATATGCCTGCTCTTATATACCAAGGAGGTGTATACAGGTGGGGCAGAAAAAGGTGTTTGTCAGTATTAGTAAAGAAAATATGTAAACAATCCATGATTTCGGATAGTGACGTAAAACTCCAAAAACAAGCAAATGATAACAAAGCAAGTTTAGTTTTTGTCCGCATCCCAAGCAGCACACTATTATCAAAATTGGTTGCTTGGCTATGACTAAAATAAACCACATTTATGTTTTCTCAACCAAATGGCAACAAATGTGCTACTATTGTTGAATTTTGAAATAGATCTTTTTTTTTTCGTCATACCCTATAAAAATAGTTTTTCTGAAATGGTTGATAATTTAATGAAAAAAAAAAAAAAAAAAAAACATTACCAGTAAGCCAAACCAAACTTCTATGTGTATCTTTTGACAGGATATATCACAACACCCAGCTCTTTTGCAAATCTATGACTTTTGTAAAAAAAATCATTACGACATGATCTTTTTTTTCTCTGGTTACTGTATGTCCATAACACGACAACACAACATATTCATGAAATCTTGACCAGTTTTTCTCATTTTGAATAACAAATTGTTTCCCGTGTACACAAGTGCTGAGAGATAAAGGTAAACAACAGTATGCAGCCATAAAAAACAAACTAGTCATCAATTAGGGCTCAGGGACCTGGCAACCCTATCCTATTGTTATTACGGGTAGGAACGCCAGCATTGTTTACAAACAACTTTTGACGTTCAGTTGTTAGAGATGTTGGCTACAGAAAAATCGCTGTCCATCAGGTCCCTGTTAGGGCATCTTCAGCGGTGGTCTATTTTTGGAACAACTTTATATTTGATTTGCATCAGTAAAACATAAATAAACCAGCTAAAATAGACCAACTTTGCGTTCTCCGCACCGGTGTGGCATTTCTTGTTGTGTAACTCGCCAACACCTGTCACCCAGTCAATCATTCAACATCAAAGATCAGAAGTTTTTTTTTCAGAAATCACAGATTTTTCGCAAATTTTTGCCATGGATTGGTTTGACCGAATAATTTTTACTGCTAGTAGGGCGTCGTTAGCAGACGACGAGGAATACTAGCTCTTTCGTTTGTCTGAAGATGGGTGTGTGAATGCATGGATTTCATGTAAACAATATCTCGCTGATTTGTGATGTGGCAGCGGAAAAACAAGAGTCAAAACGGAGAGGATCACGTCCTAAGGACGCCTCAACGATAACCTTGATTTTCGTTTCGGGCATCAGAAGCTGTTCCAGGACTACTTAAGCTTCCTTGCTTCCTAGTAACCTTCATCCTTCGTGGTGCCGCTCTTGCTTACTCTGTTCACGAAAGCCAGGCACTCAACATATTACACCACTTGGTGAATCAACGTCCCGTGGCCGACCGGCGAACGATGGGACAGATGTCTGGGCGTGGTTCTTTATGGCATTTCAAAACTCGCCCCTCTGTTGGTCGGTTCCTTTGATTGAGTCCTTGAACACTGTCAGCCAAGAATGACATAGCTGCTCGTCCTCCTCCTCGAACCAGTTTTTTCCTCACTTCGTGTCGGACTGCGACATACACAAAAATTCTTTTTTATTTCAGTCTCACAGGTCACAGGATGCTGAACTGTGAATAGACTTATCTTTTCATTAAAATGTAGTATCAAAAACGAAATAAAACGAATAACCGAAAACCAAACAATAACAAGCAAAGCAAAAGTTGGTTTGTGCAAAGGCTTGGGTTAGTAAACAACACGGTAGATTGAATATACTCAATAAAGTTGAGTTTTTGTTTAGTAAAAGCTGAAATTTTACTCATTAATTGGTATTATCAAGTAGCGTGTAGTGTTCTTGTTCCAAATTGCTGGTATATTTCTTGTTTCAAATTGCTGCAAGAATAGATCAAAACATATACCAGATTTAAAATTATGCAAATAGATCCGGTATAAAACAAGTTTTACAACACCGGTGCAGCAATGTTCTTGCATTTGGTCTAAAAAAATAATTCCAAACCACGATTTGGACCACCGTTGAAGATGTCCTTATTGTGAAATGCCAGCTGGTTTCTGACTTCGTCCATACTTTCTGGGGCTGTCTAGAATGAGATTTGAAGAATGGAAATTTATTAATAAGAGAAAGAAGAGAGCTGTATTGATATTTCCAATGAAATGACAGAATGAAAATTGAATTGACGTTATTGAAGCTGAGTACAAAGTTTTGTATTTCTGTGGTACATTATACCACAAAGAACAGACATCTAGGCTTGGACATTTTTTTTCCCAATTTACTGTGTAAATTTTTAAAAGCAAACCGTTGGAAAATTAGCGCCGCCTCGTCTAGGTTTCACCAAACAAAAATTGACAGACTATCAAATCTCAAGGAGCGCAAGTGGCGCCATCAACATACGATTCACCAAAACTAACGGAAACAAGCTGTAATTTTAAAATGGCAGTTACAGAAATTTACACACGCAGGGCAGTCCAGCTTGGATGTCTGTTCTCTGTAATTATAGGTACATCGCTCGAAATGAACTTTCACATATTCGTTATGCTATATTTTGCAAAATATCCATAGCTTTTTCTTAGCACTCATGTTATTTTTGTACGACTCGTGCTGAATTATTTTTCTTTTTGAAACTTGCTGCATAAACTACTATTAACTGACGAATGGAACCAGAACTCATGGGAGGCTACTTGAGGATACCCACGTGGGGGCTGTTTCACTTCCAGGGTACTGAGCAAATTACAATTCAAGTTTTCTGGTGCCCCTGCCCACAGATGATCGGCCATCACTGATAAAGGCGCTGAGCAGAAACGCAACAGAAAGAACCAAAATTAAATCAAATTAAAATTTAATCTTCGTTATCCAGGTTCTCAATTTCTCTGTAATCTTCAAACCGAGATTCTGAAGTGCCCGCCTGTCGATTGTCGCAGCAACTTCTAGATTTCGATCAGATCGCAACCACCAACACGCCGAGCAGTTCCTGCTGCTAACTGCTGGAATGGAAACAAACAAAACTAACAAAAAATGTGATCGTGTGTTTTCGATCACTAACTGTGGTCGCACCATCATCCTCATCATCATCACTATACCTATCCGATATTGGTAGGTATCGTCCGGGATCAAAATCCGCCTCGTAAGAAACCAACAGATGAGGAATATTTTCCAAAACGTACGAAATTCAGTCCCCCACGGTATCACTGATCAGAAACTCGTGAGTTCTGGGCAGCAGAAGCCATGTGGTAAGACCACGAAGGTGGAGGTCTGCCACTTCTGGTCGCACCGCAGTCACCACATCAACAACAGCAGGAGACAAAAAAAAGCATTGGACTAAAGTCGGTCCACTCTGCAGTCACACGAGGTACGACAGGTCCCTGAACAGGACATGGCACTTAGCTATAACAAAATTCACATTCGTGTTGAAACGATTTCATCGGGATGATAGCAATCTAACTGAATAATCGAGGTGAAGATGATAAATTATGTTTAGAATTTGTCGTCTGGAATTTCGGTTTTGATGTGGTGCTGTTTGTGACAGTTGTTGCTGGCGTTTTCTGTAGCGAGATAAAGAAAAAGTATTACATTTGATTGATAAAAAGATTTTTCTAAGCATTCCAAAAGTAATTGTACATCAAAATGAGCTTATTACAGTATTTCAAGTAAGTTTTTGTAAGAGAATTGTTGGTTTGATAGTACAATCATGCTCTAAGCAAAGTACATTCAAGAACCCAACTACCAGCAGAAAGATGTTGTGTAATTGCCGATTGAGCCTGAGGATTCATCAAACATTCTGAATGCAAAAAAAATAGCGTAAAATAAAATAGCTACGCGGCGGGGCTCTTGCCCCCCGGGGGCCCCCGCGCGTGGTTTTTTGGGAAACCCGTCCCTCTCCCGGGAGAAGGCCGCCCCTCGACGGTCTGTCGGGGTGGTGGTCCTCTCGTCGCGGGTTTCCCCATCAGAGAAAAACAACCCGAAACAAAAAAAAAAAAAATAGCTACAAAATTTATTCTAATCAATTTTCTCGTTTAAAGATAGGAAAGCTGACTGTAACATACATATCTCATATATTATTTATGTTGATTATTACCTGAACTTTACCAAAACTTCGTGATTGAAGTATGCTATTATGTTAAATTGAAAATCAAATATCGAAGTGCTTTGGAAATCTAAATTTGGATTTTCTAAAAAGAGAGAGCAATCAAATAATTTTTTCAAGAAATCTGCTACATACTCACTAAACTTGTTGCCCTCATCAGCTGTGTATGATCAACGCAAATGAAATCCTTGGAGACTGCACGACGACGCTCCCGCCGGGGAACATTCCCAGTCTGTAGACCTCACACAACCAATCAACCTGCGTACACAACTCGTATGTCACCGACAAAAGGAGGACAGGCAGCCCACCGCGACAGCGCGAGGAGGGCGTTACCTATGCTTTAACGTGTGGGTTCTGAATCGATTGCACATTTTCGATGCTTGGTGGCTACAATGGAATGTCTTTGAACCAGTAAATAAAGATGCCAAATTTGACCATCAATCATCGTGTCGTGGTGCAATTTAGCTTCAACCGCCGACCAAGCAGCCAGCAACCGACAGTGAGTGCAAATCAGAAACTTGCGAGTAATCGTGTGCAGTAAAATTAACTCATTAACTACCAATCCCTTACCACCAATCTGCGGTAGTCCCTCGGCAGGCGCAATACCGACTTCACTAACGTTCGGTCAAGTCACCGCTAGGGTAAAATGCAATCTGAAACAAAATGACCTTAATTGTTTCGGTTTGGAGGTCGTAATACGAAACTGTAGGTTTCAATATTGGCGATGAAAATTTTGGAATGTTCTGCTCTTTTAGCTAAATCAACGTGCAGATTTTCGCCCCACATCCCTCTACAAACAGATGGGCCCTGTTCGAAATGCATACCTTCTCCCTTTTGAGTCCGGACGACAACAACCCGCCTTGAGGACAACAACCGAATCACACACATCGATCGCGCATGTAGGTAGTAAAAGTTATCGAAACTGAATTTAATTTCATTAATCTTCGGGGAATACGCTCAAAAGTCGATTAATCATCATTTCGTCTTTGAGTGAGAGACCCGTGTAATCAGGGTCGGCTGCTGGTTCCAAAACAACGCTAAGTATGGAGACAGGCTGCTCCAGATTCGAAGGTCCCAAAGAAGGAGAAATGGAAAAGCCTTTGCCATTGGTCGCGAGGGAGGAGTAAAAATGTCACAACATTTCTCAGTTTCGACAAAGATGGTATTTTGATTGACTTACGGGAGAATTCGGTAGATTCTGTTGAGAAGGTAACGACGTGATTGACGTGATTTATTTTAATTTTATCAAAAGCTCTGATTAGGTTCGATCTACTTCTGGGTGGCACGTTGAATTATTTTTAATAAATGTGGACATTTGCCGTACCCTTTCCGTAAACTGATGACGTGATTTATGGACAACTCTTTTTGGAAATTTGATTTCGATACTAGAGCGAGGATGCAAACTTAAGTCAGTTAAATATGGAAAGGACAGAGGATCAATTAGAAAAATGCCTCCAAATAAATTATAGTCTGAACAACGTGTTATTGTCAACAAACAAAGCAGATGGGTAATATTCAGCTTTGTTACTTTTCAGAATAATACCACGCTCGAGTTAAGAAACTAATACATCATTGTACGGATTGTACTAACCTCAATTTTTTGACAGTTCAGGGAGCATGTTTGCGAGGTGTTAGTATCCAAATCAAATTTTACATTGTCTTTTTCCGGATTTTATAAGATTCGATTCAGAACATGATGTAAAAATTTGTACTGGTTAATGTTTTCCGGCTATTTAACTTCAATAATTAAAAAAATAGGGCACAAACACTCAAACCGATCTTAATGATTTTTTCCTAGTCCGCGTAAACAAGCTTCCTGAACTGTCAGAAATGCATTGATGATGATCTATTGTTGATGTAAACTGTTTACCGAGTTATTACTATGATATACTAATGCTGTGTACCGATTCGCGAATTAATTTTAATTTTACTCAAACTTGACAGATGGAAAATAATCGATTAATCGATTAAAATCCATTTGTTTATTGTTCAACAAACTTTCGATAAGGTGTCTGTCAAAATTGAGTTGCCGTCTGTCAGAAATAAGTCAGTTCGAGTAGCAGACTTAATCAATTATTTTCCATCTGTCAAGTTTATGTGAAAATTAAAATTAATTTGCGAATCGATACAGAAATGAATACATTTCGACAGCATTGTTACGCGTTGCGCTGAATCTTATTCGAACTAAACGTTAAAGTGCAACTACTCTGAACAATAGTCGAAATGTTATCTGAATTCACGTTAAAGTGTAACTACTATAAATTTTATTTCACTACACACTCTAAAGGATGTACCGTTTAAAATCAGCACACACAAAATTCATTCTCAAAATTCAAGTTTTTATCCGATTATTACCAAATTTTCAGTGAGTAAAATGAAATAATTAAAGTTAAGTTTGGCCTCATTCATTTAATTTATTTCGCCTTTATATCTGAATGCGTGAAACTTGGCCTTAACCCCAGCCATAAGGTTCTGCACAACCTCAGAATCGAAAGTTTTTTGCATATTAACCCATGCATTCTTCATTTCTTCTACATTCCTCACCACTTTAGGTCGTTTTAGAAGGTTCTTCTTCATAATGGCTCAGTATTTTTCTAATGGGCGCAGTTCCGGAGTGTTTGGGGGGTTCAGATCTTTCGGCACGAAATCGACATCATTCGCCTTATTTCATTCTAGCACGTCCGTCGTGTAGGGGTATGATGCCAAATTCCGTCAAAAGATTGTCGGGCCTTCGTGAGCCTTCAGGAAAGGGAGAAGCCAAATACACCTGTCCATTCATGGTGCTTGCGGTAACGAAAGGTGTACTCCGTTTTCCGCAAGTACAGATCGCTTATCAAATTAAGAACTTCTTAGCGAACTTCGACATCTTCTGTGTTTGGAGGTTCTGGGGAACATCACAATTATCCCTGACAGTCACATACAGGTTCCTGGAATTGAAGTCCGCCTTCACATATGTCTGGTTATCTATTACGCAGCAGTGTGGTTTCGTTAGCTCCTGGTCGTACAGCTTCCGAGCACGGTTTTTTTGCGTCCGTATTCTGTTTCTTGTCACGGTTTGGGGACCTCTGAACATTAAACGTACGTAGTCCAGCTCGAGTTTTGGTATTCTGCACGAAAGTCTTGCTCACATGCAACTTTTTAGCCACATCTCAAACTGAAGCGTTCGGTTTGCCTTTAAAAACCCCAACTACGCGTTTGTGAATCGTTCTAGACTGATTTTTTTTTTAGGATCTTCGCTTCCGATCGACAGTCAGACGTTCTTGAAACCGTTTTATTATACCAGACACCGTGGAATTCACGATTCCCAACTTTTTTCCCATGGTAAGATGCGACAGATCCTTATTCTCGAAGTACTCGTGCCAAACTTTTTTGCGCACGCACTGTTCTTTCGTCACCATTTTGAATTTTTTTGCGCATCTGATGAAATCAGCTCACAGAGTGTAAACAATACACTTTAAACTATGTCTACGCAAAATTTCAATTAACTTTACCCAACGGGTCAAAAGTTAGAGCAATTTGAGTGTGTGCGGATTTTAAACGGTACACTCTTTATTTCTAAACAACCCAAAATTGAGTACGATTGACTGAAATCGGTAAAAAGTATGGCTACTCAAAAGTGAGTAAAGATGGTTAGGAGTAACACGTTGACAATAAGTTAATATCGACCGGATTCAAGCCGATGTTGATTGTTTGTCATCTTGCCACTATGCACAACGCACTTTTGCGTAGCCATAGTTTTGACCGATTTGAGTCAATCGTTTAGGTTTATTTTTCAATTTTAGGTTGTTTGGAAATATAGTGTACATCTGCATTCTTCCCCTTCCGGAACGATTGAACAATGTTTTAATAGTAAGTACATTGATTTTCAATTCTTGATTTGTTAGCTCGCTTCGAACGTCTAAGTAGGCCAGTATGAACATAGTGCGAAACAGCTGGAAGTTTTATTTTCCTATTTCTCCAACACATAAAGAATAATGATTATTAGAATAAAAAAAAAACCTTGCCAAAATTGAAAACTTGCGTTGGTTCATTTTCGTAGAAAGCGGTTTGCTTTCATAACTAAAACCTTCAAACCGTCAATTCAATTTTTTTCTGCTCTGTACATTTAAAAGCTAAAATTTTCAAAACAAATTGTAGAACTGTCAAATCGAAACCATAATATAGCTGAAAATGATAGAAAGTTATTTTTATTTCAAAAGAATCTTTCATCCGGAAAGTGTCATGTTTTCTACGCCGATGATTTGAAGATCTTCAAGGTGATCACGTGTATCGAGGGCTGTGCCTAC